>JAGFPH010004056.1:86532-107586 GCA_018207615.1 Philaenus spumarius | reverse complement strand
CGGCCAATTTATTATCTGGTGACCTTTGGTCAAGGGTCACGTGACCTAAAACAATTAGTCACGCTCAATTTGTTATCGCGTCACGGTCAATTAGTCACGGGCAATTTGTTATCTTGACCTTTGGGGGCAAGGGTCAGGTGACCTGGGGTCAAAAGGTCAGATTTGGCCCAGAACTCTTGTTTCTACACTACTAACAACAAAATTTTCTATGCTCTCCGAACGGACACCGCTTGTTTAATACCTTCATACAAGGTGTCAAAAAAGTCTGGGTACGGAGCTCAAAATGTACGAGTCTTATGAGATAGAAATAAAATCAGTTATTCACAACCATAAAAGAACCACTTTATGGTGAATTTGAAATTTTTGTCCGCCATCTTGGATCCGCCATCTTGGAATGAACTTCATTTTTTTTTAAGGGAAGGTGGTCATGTGATACATCATTTCAATGTAGAATTTCAAGAGAAAACCAACTGTAAAATTTTCATATCCATATCTTTAACCGATTGAAAATGGCGGCTAAAAACAACGAAATTGTGTTTTCCGATTTTCCCCACTTTGCAGTACTATTTAAAAACAAATATTAATTCTTCTTCTTTTTGGATTCAGCATTAAATAAGCTTTCAAACGATGTGCCACATATCGTTATTTGGGAGTATTTAAAAAATGTTAGTTACAGCCATTTTGATTTTTTCAAAATTGATTTCGAGTGGTTGAATTAAATACAGTTGTGTAGCATATCGTTTAAAAGCTTATGTAATTCTGAATCCAAAAAGAAAAATAATGAATATTTTAATTAAAAAAATAGTACAACAAAATTAGGCAAAATTGGAAACACGATTTTGATGTTTTTGGCCACCATTTTTAATCGGTTAAAGATATGGATGTGAAAATTTCACCGTTGGTTTTCTCTTGAAATTCTACATCGAAATGATGTATCACATGACCACCTTCACATTAAAAAAAAATAAGTTAATTCCAAGATGGCGGTCAAAAATTTCAAACTTGCCAAAAAGTAGTTCTTTTATGGTTGTGAATAACTGATTTTATTTATATCTCATAAAACTCGTACATTTTGAGATATTAAGCCGTACCCAGACTTTTTTGACACCTTGTATAAGCATGTTTTAATACATAAACCACTATATAGCAGGTAGATAAAAGTTATAAAGTGGACTTCTTGGAAAATAAGCACTGAGACTTTAAAATGCTTAACTTTAACACAACTACTGAAGTATGTAAACTTCGCCTCCAACTTTCGGGGTGTAACAAATAACAATTGTATGCTCAAAAATTTTTACGAAAATGATTATTGATTAGGACAGAGGCACTTTTACAGTGATAGGGTTGTGGCAGTAGCGGCCACCTATTGCCCGTTTACAGTTTAGTTTATAGCATGGGCAGGCATTGTTCATGATATTCAAACGGAGATCTTACGCTAGTAGTCAGCATGAAAACATCAACCTCATAAAACTCATTTAAACTAGTTTGTAGGAATATGTTTCCCTTGATATTGTTTTTTATTGATATTTATATTTTCAAGAATAATTTTTATTAACGTGGAACATTATTACAAAGTGAATTAAGGATTGAGAAAAATAAGCACTAACTTTAGTTTACAGAAAACATTAGAGCATTATTATTGCTGAGTACAGCAATAATAATGCTCTAATGTTTTCTGTAAACTAAAGTTACAGTATCTATCATGACCTAAATCCTGATGTATAGTACTGTAGTAATTATTTGGAGAGTATATTATTTTATTTGGGAGAATATATTTGCTTTCAGAAAACAATTTTAACAATTTGTTAGAATTGAAATAGCACAGCAATACACGTTAGAATAAAACTAAAGTGATGTTAGTTTTTTGTAGTTTAAAGGTCATAATAAATAGGAGTTACTTAAACATGAGGTACGTTGCTGAAATGAAGACATTTGCATCTTGAATCAAAACACTGAGACAAGGATACTCATAACTCAATGTGGTAGTGAATAGGAGCCGATGTAGTTAGGTCAGGTAGTAGCGTGGCAAGCCTCCATAAGGCCCATGCTATCAACTAAACTGTGAAGCAGACGCATGCGCTAAACTAGACAGTAAACGGACTATAGATTCTGACGCATGCGCTATAAGGCCAGAGTTTTGGAGTGCATGACAGGAATATAATAGTGGGAAAAGAAGAAACAAAACTCGATAGTATTTCCTTCCTTAACTTCTTTACTTTATGCTAATGAAGACGAGAGCAGCGTATAGCGCAAATAAATCAAACGTCAGTAACTAGGCTCGAACCTACGAAACTGTGTTCGAGATTCCATCTATAGCAAACTGTGAGTTTACGACACCCCAATGTTTAAGGGTCTGCTCCAGTAAACGAGAAATCCACCTGAACGCAAACGCCTCTCACTATATCCCTATCTAAACAGTGCAATTTCTTGCGCTGACATTGCCTCAATTTATACCATTTTATAAGTCTATCTTTTGTAATTGAGTGTTGAAAAAAAAACTGAATATTCTTTATAAAATTTCGGATCCTTCTTGCAAATTATTTTTCGTTATTAATTTCTTATTGTGTTAGGAAAAAGATTCAAACTTTGTACTTACAAAATTTCAAAATCAAAAGCATTTTAAAAAAATGTAAATTGCAAGACGGATGCGTATTGTGACTGTGCTTAAAATGAGACCTTGCAAACAATTTTATGATAAAAAATAAACGAAATAAATGGTTTGAAATTTAACATTGCTCTTATGGGATAAAAATCCAAGATGGCTGCCACTACAGCAGACCCTTAATGAGATCTGTTAAAGATACAGGAAAGTATCTTCCAGGCGCGTCAAAACTTTAAAAACGTTTCCCAGTGCCAGGGGACTTCAAGTGTTTATGTAGTGTAGATTTATAGCCTAGCTGGATTAAGCGAAGCCAAACAAACAAACAATCGATGCTGTGAGGAGGGTTTCTCTTCAAGACGTTTTGAACTTCTGTTCTATGCCACCCGTTCAGTGACCTGAACTGCACACAAAGTTTGGCCTTTTAATAGGCCTACATTATAAACTAAATGTCAACATTATACAAAACGGAAACTTCATTAAATTTCTCCACCAGAAATCATTAGATTGAACAAAAACTTAATAACATTTCACAAAAACAGACATTTGAAAGCTTTGTATATACAAATAGACATGGGATATTTATTATTATTAATATACTTTTTGGGTATCCGTAGCCTACTTACAGTATAAAACAAACATTATTACAAAATTTTATGGCTGTTGCCTAAGATATTATGGATATTAGTAGTAGATTTTTCATAACCTTTACTACATTGTCGTCATATTGAATCACGTAAAAAAGTATTTCCTGATTTTGCCCAAGCGTGTATTTCTTTTGTTTTATCTACAACTAGGGGCACTGCTCTGTCCCAGCTCACTTCGCTCGCCAACCCCTGCGATGACTTAAGGCAATGCCAATGCAAACTACAAAATTCATAATTTTTACATTTTTTAATTTTTGATTAGGAATTTTTAAGGAAATGATGATTGATTAGGACAGAGGCACTTGTATTTAAGTTGGGGGGGGGGGGGTTAGATGTGACATGTACATAATGTAAGACAGAAATAGTCACGCAATATCCCCAACATAATCCAAAATCCACAAAATCCAAAATTTTGTCCATACATTTTACATTTTTCAATTTTTAACTATAATTTTTAATATTTTCGGATTAAAAGTAGTCTAAAATATTCTCTGAATAGTCTTTTACATGTTAATGAAAGTTTCGTCAAAATCGGTTCAGACATTCCGGAGATTAGCTCGGCCAAACAAACAGACAGACAGACAAAAACATTTATAAATGTGTGATTAGGTTTTGGTAATGTGTGAAAACCATATTAGCTTAGGGTACAAATACACAGGCAGCGATGCGATGCGATACGACGCGGCGCGACGCTATACTATCAAACACGTATTAACATACGGCATAAAACACACAGGGCGCGACGCGATGCAACAAGCTCTGAAATAAGCGACGAGAAGCGATAGCAGTGTGTGTTCAGTAGCCGAGATGGATAGTGAGTTGTTAATTAATGAGGTGTTTTCAAGACAACCGATTTGGGAATCAAAACACATACATCGCAGGAACAGAGGAGTGGTAGACAAGATGTGGACTGAAGTAGCTGCTGCTCTATCAAGTGCATGTAAGCTTAGTTTTACTTAACGAAAATTGATTTTCTGGCGTTTGAAAGCATTTTTTTTTTTAATTCGCCAGATATAGTAAATGAACCCCAATCCAAAAGTATTCCGTAGCTTTTTTGTAGGAAAAGGTTAAAAAAATTTATATATGTCAGTAAAAAAATTATAGATTTAAAATTTACAAAGTTATTAGCTCAAGAAACAAAAACAAGTCTCTCCGCGTCGGATCGCCCTCTATGTGTTTGGATGTCGCGTCTAGTCGCTGCCTGTGTAGGAAAAACTTATATTTTGAAATCACAGACAGACACTTCAATTTTATTTATATGTATAGAAAATATAATCTATTTGGAAATGTTCGCAGTTAATAGCATAGCTGTTAGTTATACTTCCTAGTATTAACTTTTCTGAAAGGGTACATCAACTTTAACGTAACATGAATAGCCTTGGCCTTACCAACAATAACAATAGTCTAGTAGATAAATTAACAACAAATTTCGCATTCATAATGTGTATTCATACTATAGGTTGTTATAGTTATGCTACATAGCAATAGCTTTTTAGGCGTTGAGCCTTTTATTTTTAGTAGTTGAGCCTTTTACCATGAGCATTTATTTCTTGAGCCATACACATAATAATACAGTTTAGTAGAAAAATATACAATAAATATTAAATTTATATCAAAACTGTTACAGTAATATTGCCTGGTAATCTGGAAGGGTTAACCACTTTTATTTTAACCACTTTTTATTTCTTGAGCCTTACCGTCAATAAAATATTCTATTAGGTTATGATCTAATTATGGATTTATGGTATAAGCTGTTACAGTGATATTGCCTAGCAATGAGGGTGTTTTGAAGGATTTATCAACTTTTACCTGAAAATGTATTTCTGGGATCGTGCCTGTAATAATATGGTTTTGTAGAAAAAATAAGACCAAAATTTCGCAGTCAAGGTATAAGCTGTTACAGTTATGTGGCCAGGCAATTGCTTTTCCGGAAGGGTTTGCCACTTTTACCTCGAATTATATTTATTTGTCCATACCTACAATTAAAATTAAGAGAAAGTTTTTCATTTATATTATAATCTGTTACAGTGAAATAGCCTAGGAATAGCTTTTTTGAAGGGTTTACTACTTTTACCCAAAAATGCATATCTTGGGCCTTACCCACAATTTTAGAGTAAGCTGTTACAGTCATACAACAATATTATACAGAAACATTATAGCCAATTTTGACATTTCGTTTAAAATTTGTTACAGAGTAATGCCTTCTGACAAGATTGCCCATTTTTCCGCCCTTTTAAAGTACGTGAACTGCTTAATATACTTGTATAGTACAAGCCGTTACAGCGGGTGCGTGTTGCTAGCGCCGCGGTCAAAACCACTCGGAATAGTGTTCCTAGCGCCGAGGCCATAAATCGTGTAAGGGAATAAAAAAAACCCAGAGGTACTAACCTATACTGTTTAGTCACAGTATGTTGCCAATGATGATTATAACATTTTGTCGTTATTATCACATTATATAATTAGAATTAAAAAGAAAACCAGAGGTACTAACCTATACTGTTTAGTCACAGTATGTTGCCGATAACAGTATGATTATAATATTTCGTCGTTATTATCACGTTTAACATCATTAAAATTATAGATTTGAAAATCCACTGCGCTAACGTGCTTTATATAGACAAGCCCAGACTTCAATATTTTGGCACTAGCAATACTCTGCCTCAGCTGTCAAAACTGTCAAACCCTCGTCAACTGTTGACGTGGCGCTAGCAACACTCGGCGCTAGGAACACGCTACGGCTTTGAGGAATAGCTTTTTACTTTTTCCAGAAAATTTTCTTACTAATGAAATATTAATGTCCCATAAAACCAATTTGTACTTTTCCATTTTATATGATTATGAGGATATAGTAACAGCTATTCCAAAAGTCATTTTCTCGCCCCGTCATTTTGAAACATCCGAAAATATTTGTACTATTCCTTGCCTATTGTATAATAGCAAAATATCTTTAAAAAATTACGTATTTAACTTAAATAGTTATAGAGATTTGACTTTCCGGAGAATTTGATTTGTAGCCTTTATTTAAGTGAAATACAGAAAATTTCTTTCTAATATAATGTGCCTACAAAATATAAGGAACCACTATATCGAAATTCTCTAAAATCAGTTGAATTGTTTGGGAGATATGGTTATGAATCAGACAAACAAGATTTCTTTTTATAGATTACTAGGGGAGACCCCTGCGTGCTCCGCAAATTATTTCTTATATTTTATAACAGCAGTTATAATAATGGTTAAAAGGTCTACACTTTAAAATCCTAACCTAAAAGCTAGAAATACAAAAAAATTTGCTTAAAATTTTGAAATAAGCTGTTCATGGAAATATTGGAGCGAACAGCAGCTATATTATCTGTTATTTTATTCAGTTTAATAAATGTAAATACATGTGTTGGTTTATCATTCTATGCCTAACCTAAAAATTTTTTCCGACTAATATTTTTCAAATTTAAAAATATTGAAATAAAAGAAGGTTTTTATCGAAATGAATTATAGCCTATGTTACTCAGGGATAGTGTAGCTTTTTATTAGTAAAACTATTTTTTCAATCGGTTCAGTAGTTCCAGACATTACCCCATACATACAAACAAACAAACAAAAAAACAAACTTTACCTCTTTATAATATTAGTATAGATAGAGATGTTAGTGTTTACACTAGAAAAAGAGGATATTAGTTTATTCTATTATTGTATCTTTAGCAAAAGTTCAATTACTTTATATCTTCGAGATATGTAACTGGTAGAACTTTTTAAATTTAGTAAACTGGTGATGTCATTTTCACAAAAGTACGTTTCATCTTAAAGATGTATGTATTGCTTTGTAACGTAGGGCCTTTGCAATAATAACTCACGGACTCCCTACAAGCTTCGCGAACTCCTCATGCTTTCTCGGCTCGTATAATTGCCAGGCAAATAATTTAAAAGGGTCTATACAAAATTTTCTATATAATTATAATAAGCCATAACAAAGGGAGTTTAACTCTAAAGGATTTCGAACGGTCAGTTGTCCCTGACGATTATATCAATATAATATTAATTAATACAAATAACTCATCAACGGTTAAACAGAATCATTACAATACAATCATACACGAAGAGGAACATAATTCACAAATATATGTTTAGATAGGTTATATAGGGTTATTCAAAAAGAAATACACTGAAAAAAAATCTAACCGTACTGCAAAGTTAAAATTAATGTTAACAGTTTTTCTGTCATGGTAACATATTTTATAATGTCATAACTACTTTAGAGCTTGAAATATTTGCATTGCTGTAAGGTTTTTTTAACGTTGAGTTTTACTGTAAACTCTAATGTAGTTAATGTCATAGTTAATTTAATATACGTAAAGTTAAGTTAACGTAACTATAAGGTAAATCTAACGTAATATACATCTAAAAAACGTAATGAAAACAATATCTTAATATGTTCACAATGTTAGTTTACTTATAAGGCATAAAGGCGGTTATTTATGCAGTGAACTGGGTTACATCCGCTATACATCCTTTAGACGGTAGCCTTTTCCTGTTTTAGAGTTACCCTGTCGACAATTACAATTTCTCACTTTTTTACGAAATTCGAATTCAGTTTCTCTTCAGTACTCGGTAGACTAACAAGTAACAACAAATACCACATCAAACAGCTATAACTAAAGTGCTTCGTTGTCGATCTTCTTGTTTTTTCAACATACATGGTTGATGATGTAGAATCTTTGTTGACGTAATGGGGATTTCAAAATTATATTAAAATTTTTAAAGGTAAGTTCAGGTATATACATAAATTAATACAGTATTATAATTAGATGCAGTAATTTTAAAAACTACCATAATAAATACGTTATATATTCAATGTTAAAATTTCATTACAGGTTATGGGAGGTTGCCTGAAGTTATACATAACTTTGTCATACTTTTTTAAAGATATATAAATAATCTATTTTCTATATATTTTAAATTATTGTTTTAATAATCATTCTGGTAAATATTTAAAATTCATTTTAGTAATCTATTTACACATAATTAGTATATTATCAAATAATATACTTGCATTTCAGAAAATGAAATAGATATACTTGCCCTATCCAATATGGAGGAAATCCATGTAAAGGAACTTATTTTTTAGTACATACCTTCCATTTAACTGATTTAACATTACTACATACAACTACACACAATTCATTCATATTATATCTTTTCAAGTAAAAATATAAGGTTCAAAGAAAGAAAATCAACAACCTAGCATAATTGTACGTCAGGCATTTCGCTAAAATATTTATTAATAACAACTACATCTTACAACAAATTAAGGATTTGTTAAACAAATATTTTAAAAGATTCAGTTTGAATGTTTAGCTGTTTAAAAATGTGTGAATGAATTTTTAATATGTATTAGTGGTTTTTAAGAAGTAACTTTCCATTAAAGCCTCAGTTGGACTGTCAATGGCATCAGTCAATTAACATGACTTGTTTTAGGAATTTTTACATTTGAAATGACAGAGCCTTATTTTATTATTTTGTAAATATTTTTATTTTCTCCAAAAACCTAACAATAGCATATACAAATATTTGGATAATGAATTTTGATTACTTTTATCAGAACTAATTATTTTGATATTTGAATAGTAGGTAGTAATTTACGATGTTTACGAGTATTGATCAACCCTTGTTAACGAATTATTAAAACTAAGAATGTTTTTTATTAACAAAAAAGTTCCTTCAAACTAGCTTAACTACTACTCAAGATAATAAATATCCATCTTCAGTGGGAAATGTCGCAGTAATTAATTAAATTAAAAGTAATGAACTCATTATCAAATACGGTAACTTTAAACATAGAATTTAGGTTAACATTTTAAAAAGTTGTAATTTAAAGCGTGAATTCTTTATTTTAAGATACAGTAAAAATGTTATGTCCTTAACTATGTAAATAACTACATACATTAATCTATGTATATTATATAATATATTTTATAGTTGTCTTACACTTAATTTTTATTTTTTCCAGAACTCTTACTATAGCCTAGCTCCTCTAACTGAAGGACCTCGACAGTTAGTATGCAGGGGAAAGCTTGTCGACAAATTTCGAAATAAAATATCGGAGTTAAGAAAAGCTGTTTCTGTTGTGACAAAAATAACTATTGTTACAATAAAAATACTATATAGTAATTACAATCTTAACTAGTGTTAGAACTGTATTAGTATGAAGTTCACCACTACATCAACTAACCTTGCAAGGATGTTAGTTATACTGAAACACACAGAGCAATTACTCTTATGATTACAATAACTAATATGAGTGTAATATTTTGTA
Source organism: Philaenus spumarius (assembly GCA_018207615.1). Lineage (NCBI taxonomy): Eukaryota > Metazoa > Arthropoda > Insecta > Hemiptera > Aphrophoridae > Philaenus > Philaenus spumarius. The sequence goes on along the minus strand of JAGFPH010004056.1, from coordinate 98,033 downwards.
GATGTACTGCCTAATTTTATTATTTTTGTGACAATAACAACTAACTTACCAGTAAAGGAACACTACAATATTAAACACTCTACCTAATGTTATAACTACATTAGTGTATATTCACTACTACATTAACTAGCCTTGCGACATAGTTAGTAGTGCCTTAATGTCATAGAAACATTAGGCTTACTGTTGAACTTACATTTGCTGCTAAGTTAATAACATTGCTATAATATCAAGAGATCAACAGTAGCTTACTTTAACAGTAAAGTTAACTACACCCTGCTGACCCGTAAACAAATATTTCTTTTACCGCAACATTAATTGTGTTGCTGCAAGGATAGAGTTTTTTCAGTGTAGACACTTCTCTAATCAATAATAACATTGAAACTGCATAATTTATACTGGTCATGTTGGCATCAGTGGGTAGCTAACAAACTAAAGTTTTACTTTAACAGCTGATTGTTGGAACATTGTTGCTAGATAACCGTCATTGTTGTTGATTTAAAAATGGTTAATAATAGCGTTGTGAAAGCTTTTTGTGTGCTTGAACTAGAGAAAACATGTTTAGAAGAAGATGGATTCATCGATCGACTAACTTTTATGGGCGAATCAACGTTTCATATCAGTGGAAAGGTTAACAAACACAACCTGCGTATCTGGGGAACAAAAAATCATAGAGTAATTGTTGACCACGAGAGGGATTCTCCTAAGATAAACGAGTTTTGTGCTGCATCAAAACAAAAGATACACGGGCCGTTCTTCTTTCAAGAAAGTACGATCAGAGGCACATCCTACTTGGACATGGTGAGTGAATTGCTTATCCCTCAATTAGAGGAAGACAGTAATGACTACGTATTGGTTTAAGATGGAGCTCCACTGTATTGGCACCATGATGTCAGAGAATACTTCAATGAGCAATTACCAGGCGCTGGATTGGTCGTGCAACTGACGACAACGCGTCCTCAAGCTTTGGCCATCACCTCGCAGTACAGACTTGACCCAATGTGATTTCTTTCTTTGGAGTTATGTTAAAGATCAAGTTTTTAATTCGCCACTGAGCCTTTTGGAATTAAGGCTGTGCTTAAGAAGTGTTGACGTCAATACCCTTAATGGAGTCTGGTCAGAACTTGCCTATCGAATAGATGTTTGCCCTGTAACTCGTGGGGCTCATATAGAATATCTATAACATAGTTGGTACTTGTGCATTATACGAACCCCACCTATGTGCACTATACGGACCCCACCTATAATTGTGTTCACTGTCTGGCGAGCGTGTCACTGCGTGTCCGACGCCGGCGTAAGTTTACTGTTCGACCCTAGCCTAATATTTTTGCAGACAACGACGTTGTTTTACATTCTACTGTTAAATGTTGAATACAGGTAAACATACTGTGACTAAATAGAACCTTTTAGGTATTTTATATTATTATTTTTGCATTTCTGTTGCCATAGGTTAGCCTACGGTCGAATAGTAAAGTTGCGCCTCTGTCCAACCTAGCCACAATTTCATACAAAATAGGTGGGATCCATATAATTCACAAGTACCACATTGGTAACAAAAATTTGAAAAGCCCTCTTTGTAATGGCGCTATTAATTTTTTTCTGTTGATAAAACCCGTTTTTCTATGTTCATTAAAAGTGTCAATTTTTTTAATAACCCCGGTAGCTTTTTTTTGTATCTTCCTGCACAATCTACCGGTGTTTTAACTAAAGTACTTTCAGAATTAGAGGGGCATTTGTTGGAACGAAGTTCTTTTACGCGGCTTGCGTTAGGAGTTGACAAATAGAAGATGTAACGCGTAACGAAAAAGCGTTATCAAATTGGTTGTTATGGTAATGAATGTTTAAATACATGCAAGAAACATGTGATTTGGTTCATCAATTTCAGTTAGGAGACGTTCGAACCGGTCAGCGTTATTCGAATATTATCGTCAAGCGCTGGTATTAACAATTACAAGTGAGTTAAATTATCTGACTATTGCAATTTCGTAGTGTGGATTCAAGAAATGTTAAGTATGTGAAATACAAACTTAGAAAGGTAAGTTAATATAATTTTATATTTTGTTACAAGTATTACTGTTTCAAAACGTTTAACGTTATTATAATAAAGGTGTAAAATTAATTATAACCTCAAAGATTGGATGGTAAACTCAGTTAAATGTCCATTAATCGTAAATACAAACAATAAAAATAAAACGTTGGTTCATCAGTCTAGACATTTATGGCACATTCGAAAATACATTCAATACACATAAAATGCTCAACTACATCCTGTGAATTTTCCCGAATAAATAAAAATATATGAATTGCAGAGAGGGGCAGAGCGATAAAGAGAAAGTCGCATAAAGGGGACATAACGATTTTTCATCAAGTTACGAAAATAAATAAATATCTATAATCAAAATGTCCGCATTAAATTACATTAGGATTTGAACAAAAAGGTGTGATGAACTTCGTTCTCGACCGACCCACACATTTTTTTTAGCAATATTATTAAGAATATATTGACAACCTTATTGGAATATATATTCTAGGAATATTCTTACCAGGTCAGGTACACCTTTATCCGTTATGAGATATTTGACTGAGGAAGTTTCAGGCTAAGCTTGATCGGTTTTAAGATTTCCAAGTTTGAATAATGTTGCATGTTTGTGTCATTAATATTTCCGAATCTCCTTCATATTTTACGTATTTGTTTTTTAATGCTCGGTGACAACGAACTTTTGTCAATAACTAAAATGTATAACTAAAGATGAATCCGAAATATTTTTAGGGACTACTTACTATTTACAACTAAACCCCTTTTTAAATCGAGGAATTAGTTGCTACTTATAATCATGTTAGCTTTTAATATAAGAAATAGAATACCTTATTTTACGAATTACTAGAAAACTCTATAGTTAGAAGTAAATAAATTTGCACAGACAACTTATTCAACCATTTAAAAGCAATTTAACAATAACTTAACTGTTTCATAGTCTTAGATTTTAAATCATATGAATTTTATTTGTGTAATCATATTAACTAAGTATTCAAATAAATTATTTTGTATTAAACCTCATTTAGGTGATGTAACTCAATCACTTATATAATATTAATAATTAGAAACATAGATGTCAGATAAAGGCAGGTTTTTGCTTTGGATGATTCGAATAAATACAAAAAGTAGTACCAGTTAAATACACCAAGCACTATTTTTTGAACTTTTTGTACTTAAATAAGAAATATATTTGGAAATAAAATACAATTTAAATTTAATATATCACTACCGTGAATCTTATTCAATCACATTTAATATTCATGATAAAACAATGAATAGCCTATGTAACGTTATTAAATAATAAAAACACACTATTGTGTATTCAAAATAAAAATAGATAAAAACATATTATATAAACAATGTCGACCATTAAAAGTAAAGTTTAATATTTGTTTATAATTATTATATGTACTTGAAACAATACTATTACCTCATTGGTTACAAGTTATGGCGTATTCATTCATATCTTATCAAATGTAACCGTATACACTACGTTGTTATATCCCGAGTTAATAATACTTTAGAAAACGAAAGCAATCTCGATTCATTCACATTACACTTCACTACACTACTGTTCTACACGACCGTTAAAGTCTCCAAAGTATAGGATGTTTGCTTTAGTAATTCTATAATGGTTTAAACCAACTTCCGTTACGTACAATTACTTGCTCTATTTAAACAGGTTTTTATCTCTAACATTACGTTGTATATTATGTTATATGTTTGAATAGTGTATGTGATATTGTATTTGAGACATGGGTCGACACAAGGACAAATATTTACAGACAGGACGAGGGGAATTGATAATACTGTTTGTTGTGGCGAAGTTATCGCCAAGACAAACTATCTCCTTGTAAGTGTCCTTTATTTATTTTACAACAAAACGTGGCAAAATGGTTTTCAACAATTTTCTAAAAAATCTATTCTTCATTTTATATTACAGATTTTTGTTTTTTTAACCTACGTTTCTTGCACCTGTAAAGTTTTCAGATCAAAATAAATAAACTCTATTAATAATAGTTCTAGAAATCTAGAAATAGAAAAATGTCTGCGATCGTGGGACCCCCGTCATGAACGAAGTTCATTAGTCTATCAGTCTAGGCTTAACCTAAAATCATAATTTTTAGGTTAGGCCTAGACTGATGAACCAAAATTTTCTGTTTATTGAATGTATTTACAATGAGTTAACTGTGTTTACCATCTTAGTTTTGATAGTATAGTTAATTCTACACCTTTATTATAATAACATTAAACGTAGGCCCTATGGAAACAGTAAATATTTGTATAAAAAGAAACTAATAATAAACGGCAATTGAAAGATTAAAATTATGTGTGTAGCCGTTAAGGCTGGTAAAATGAATTAAACATACAAACAATAATTTTAGGTTAGGCCTAGAATGATGAACCAACATTTTATTATTTTTATAGAATGTATTTACAATGAATGGACATCTTTATTATAGTAAAATTAAACGTATGAAAACAGTAATACTTTTATCAAACTATATTATTATATTAACTAACTTTTTATTACACATACTTTCTATTTCTTGTTAATTCCAGCGCTTGACGATAATATCTGAACTACGCCGGACGGAACCAAACGTCTCAATTTAAATTCATGAACCAAAACATATGTTTCTTGCGTTTATTTACATTCATTGCCATGGCAACCAATTCGATAACGCTTTTTCGTTACGCATTACATTTTCAATTTGTCATTTCCATAGCAACCAATTCATAACGCTTTTTCGTAACCCGTTACATTTTCTATTTGTCAACTCCTTACCGCAATCCGCGTAAAGGAACTTCGTTCCAAAAAGTTATAGTTTTACATATTACACCAGGATATAGGCCTAACATTTAGGAGTATATAAGATAATAAAGCCATTTAGAATTTTTAAATGGTAGATTTAACTTAGCTTACATTTTATGTAAGACCCAAAAGATAATCTTTTCACAATTCAGAAAAAGTAATAAATATGAGTATAGACTAGGTTACTTATAAAATTTTGAAATTGCGATATTATAAAAGTAGACGTAACAACAAAAACGCATACTCGCATACTCAGGCCTAAATAACAACTCATAATGTTATAGACAAAGTAATAATATAAAAAGTATTTTCAATTGGTTCTCAAGCGAAACATTGACTTATATACAGTAATTTAATGTTTTATAGATTGCGTACATTTTCTGTCATATACCATGCTTATTTTGCGGCTCTTGAACTAATGATGACGGGGGAGCTGGTTATAGTAAAAGTAAACTGAACGATAGTATGTTCCAACTGTAGTAAATTGGACGAGCGTGTTTAACCACTGTTCCACTCTCCTTAGTTTTTTTAAAGAGTTAATGGCTTGACAAAAGTATGAGTTTACTAGCGAAAAAGTTGCCGTATAGTAGTTCTGAAAGTATGAAAAATTATACGAATAATAACACATAAACATGCAAACCGAACTATAACAATCTAACCAATAGGCTAACAAGTATAATGCGGGAAGTCATTGTACATTCGTGTATGGGGACCGGTGGAAAACGGTGACGGCTTCAAACACACAGTAGCCTAAGACCGTAAGACGCAAAAATGTATGTTTTTCATATACTTTTCACAATATATTTTGGATTTGCTGGTTATTATGCGAAGAATGAGCAATAAATTAGTATTTTAAAAATCGAGGGAGAGTAGGTGGGGGAAGGGGTTATTAGGTTTAATGTTTTAGGAAACTACCTTGAAAAAGACCAATAACAAAATTGAACAAAGTTTTATAATCCTTATTTTTAAAATAAACTAATTTCTATGTTCCTCGTGACAGGATTCTAAAACAATTAGTTTAGGTGCAGCAAACTATGGCTTTAGAAAATAAATACTATAGTTATTTGTGTATATTGGGTGTAAAGTTGAGTTCGTTGCGAAATAAGCATTTGACGCCTGAGGTGCAGCCGAAGGCGTTAAAGTTTATTGTGGGTGACAAAGTAAACTTGCACCCGTAAATAACACAACGTTTTTTCTACAGCTACGTTTTAAATTAGTGTTTCAATTTTTTTAAATATCTGTTTTACTAAACAAAACGTGTTTACAGAGGTTAGTCCGACAACAATCAAAATTTTCAGAACGTAGCCTACATCAGCTGTTTACCTTACGCCCAAAGCTGTTTACAGGATCGCGCCGTGCGGTAAAGTATAACAAATAGGGATAATTACTTGTCCCTGAACACATGTAGTTTAGTTTGTGAACTGTGATCCGTTCCTTTAACCATTCCTGAGAGGATCGTTTGAAACAAGTGATCGCATAAGGATTCCGTTTTTCCCTTTTCAGCTACGGAACCCTGGAATGACGTAAAATACGCTTTCAACACACACAAATTCACAGGACAAAATGGTATTTGAATTGGCTTTCATTCAAAGACCGTTCACACCATTACATTGAAGTTTCCGATTAGATTGGCAACAAATGCGAAAGTTTGGAATTTTGTTTTCTATGAAAATTGTACTCTCCTCTAGAGTAGAGACGTAAAAAGGTATAAGAGAAATGTTACCAACTACCAAACCCAGCATTGTCTGGAATTTCTCTCTCGAATCACATTTCCTCATACGGCTCAATACACGCGTACTAATGTTGCAACCACTTCACACCTAAAATAAATACCGAGTGTGTAACCGAGCTTACGATATTCTAAAGGCATTAACTTAACACTCAACAGCTGTTTCGCATTTGATAAGTGATCCGTAAACACCGCTTCGGAAGTCACCATTGTAAAGGTAACCAATTTGTAGGTTATAGCCTACCGACTTTGATGGTTAAGGACTACAATAGAATTACAGGGTAAGCCGAACCTTAACTTTGCAATCGGTTTATTTTTAGCTCGAACGGAAAGGACAGTCAGAGTAAATGAGGTCAGCTATAAAAACATGTTTTTTTGACCGCACACGTCAGTCAGATGAATATGGAAAATAGAAGAAACATTGATGTTGACAACTGTTTGTTAATAACAGTTTACTAGTTGTACGCTCGTGATATATCGACTAGTCGGACATGTTTTACGTTTTAATCAAGTCATTGAACAGCTGATTTAGTAACTCGTTTCCATGACAATACCGATTGAGGTTATGCGACAACAATGGTGTAATCATTTTGTTATAACTTTGTAGATTTATTTATAAATATCAAGTAATGTATGACTTAAGACATAAAATAGTACGTTGGAGGTAGATTAAATTATTTTGAAATATTCTGATGATATTTGTAGTTTAAATAAGAAATAATAACTAAATGGTCATATCACCCTCTAAACAGAAGTAAATGAAGAAGAAAAGCCTGGCTATTAAATATTCTGTACTCAATTAAAAAAACAATTTTTCAAGATCGACAATATGACATAAAAATCTATATATATACGGGGAAAGGACAACAATGAAATTTAACAAAATTATAAAGTAATTAAAATATCGGAAGAAAAACTCTGATTTTGGCATTTTTCCTTATTTTGGTAGACATTTTTATTGATCCCGTACAATTTGATTACATTTTTAGCACTGATTTTGAATATTTTCCAATTGACTTCTTTGTTCATAAAACCAACCATAGATTTCGTGAAAAAATCTTTTTTTTAATGTTTTAGAATAAGAAGATTTTTAATAAATATTTTTCAGATTTTCAATTAAGTATATTTAAATTCTGAGACGGACCAGGTTTGCTGTAATCTATTCTAAAAGTTAGAGTGTCTTTTTAAAAGTAAAAATTTATATGTTTGTCTTGTTAATGTTAGTGTAGTTTAATTAAAACATTGTATATTATGTATTATGGCGATATTCATTTTATGCTTTGACAGTAAAGCTTTATTTGATTTCGAAATCTTTAAAAAACATTATTCAATAAATAATATAGACTAGTTAAAACAATAATTAAATTAATTCAACAACGTTTCATAAATCTAGATTGGAATTTTAGTTTAGTTGGTTCACCAATGAAACTTTAGAATTGATCTCAAAACCTTTCAAGATGATCCTTTTCCAAATAGTAAACAAACTGCAATTAACTTTTTGAAGTATGCCACTGTAGTTTGACCATACCAGTTCGACTCATAGTTTCTTTATTTAGTCATATTTGGTGAGCTTTAAACTTATATCAGCATTCAGAGATAAAATTAAACAACAATTTACCTTCACATTGAGTTCAGTATAGCCTAGTTACGTATAACGGAATCAATGCTAATCAACACTTTTTACTTTTTGCGTTGCAATATTTATCAACTCTGTAACCATCCAACTGACGTATCTATAATCAGTATAGTATTTCAGCCCTATAAAATTACAATTATTTTAAAATTAAATTCCAACTACTTTTAATTAAAATTATTAATTACATAAAAATCAGTAATGTATTGCAATTAAAGTTTATAGCCTACTGTTTAACAAATGACACAAAATCGAATTTATTTGTTTTAAACGTATTTTTAGGTAAAACACCACAATAGCTTCTAAAACTGTAATATTGTGGCGAATATTCGAACTTTTTAAGTTTGCATAGTTACAATTTTTAAATGTAAACTTCGATGAACTTTTGGAAACCGTTTAAAACTTCGTGGTGGAGGGAAAATAAATTATAAAAGTTCAGCGTTTATATTATTACATTAGAAGAAGTCGACTTAAGTATATTATTTGTTTTACTTATTTACAAAATTGAAAATGAATATGAATTTTTGTACCTAAAGTGCGATTAGTATAGAACTTCTTATGGTAATGCAGCAGACAGTAAATTGTTCTTTAATCCGAATCATATAAATCACACAATTAAAATTAGTTTCACAACTATGTTTAGGACCATAATTTCTTAAAGGAGAAACCATGTTTATGCAGTTGTGAACTAATTAACACACCACCTGGTCGCCTGAAGCTAGGTGAAACCATTTCTAAATTACTTCATAAATACAATTACAAAAGTAAAATTAGGAATTTTCTCAGAATTAAGCACCTCATTGAATACGGTCCGATTATAGTCAGAATTAGTATAAATACTTAACCAGACAAATTATCACGTTTTAGAATATCATAATTACAAACATTTGACAAGACATGAAGGAAATCTGTTCTGCAAATACATACCAAAACTTTCACATGAGCATATTAATACATATTTGAAAGTTACTTAAATGGGTGTGTACATTTCAAACTACGCTTATTTTGACAAAATACCGATAACTTAGAAATCTAAGACTGTGTATTGTGGTAAATGTGCTACAATATGCAAATCTATCTTCGCCCTATAGGCTACAATATGGAAACAATTAATTGTTGAAGTGATAACTGATGCTGTTCTTTTAATCTCGAAAATTACAATACATGGAGCATATTAAATAATAATTATATCGATTCTTGATTCATTTTAAAAGAGATATTTGTTATGCGGATTGTAATTATGGCTAAATTTGTAATTACATTAAAAGTTATGTTGTGGCCAGTACGTGCGCTCAAAAGGTATTATACAGCGTCTTCAAGGTATTGTGGGGTATTGTAAATTTAAAGTTAACAAAATATATTAAAATTGGTATTTCTTTTAAATGAATATTGTTAATATGACAATACTAAGTATGATTAAATTATTGGTTTCCTGATTTAAAAATTCGTTTACAGTTTGTCTTAAGTTTGTCAGAATATTCCGTAAGCGTCAAGTGTAAAAGTAATGTGGGAGGAATTCTTTTTACCATTATTTAAATTTATGAAATCTATAAATATTTTAAAAGCGTGCTTTCACACTCACCATAGTATGTATCGAGAAAAAAGACAGTTAAAAAAGTAGAACTTCGTTATCGCAGATATCAATCCTAATCTAAAACCCTGTTAATTGGTGCATAATATTAAAGTAGGTAACCTTAGAGAGCTAGCGTGTGCTGCTAGCGTACGCTGAGTGCCCACGGTCGGCTTGGCGTGAGTACGCTAAACTCCATTCCAAGTTCACCGTGCAGTACAGGTCTTACGGGAGATAGTTATGCTACTACAATTACTGGGAACATCACGTTTATTGTCATGCGGGTTGCGTCAACTGTCCGAGAGTTGCGTGGGAGTTGATGTTTTTTGAACGGTTAGTATCGCTGAGACTGCCGTGTGGATAACATGGCTTATGGGCGCTTCGTACTGCACGGTGAACGTGGAATCGAGTGTAGGAATTGGGAGTAACCTTGGAGAGCGTGGCGTTTATTTTATTTAATATACAAGTTTGATAGTACATAATGAAATTGTCCATGCCTCAATTCTGTAAACTAATTTAAAAAAACAAACAAATATAATTTTGCTATAAAACATTTATTAGACGTGAGTACTCACATGCAATATAATATAATTTATTAGTCTACTGTCTAATATATTAGGCTATAATTCTTCGAATGTCTAACTTGTACTTACCTGACAATACATAACTTACCTACTGTAGCAGATAAAGCGAAAGACTGTAGACATTTTTTGAAAGGTATGTGAACATAATCTAAAATTAATCGCATAATATCCGTAACATCCACCGGATGTTTACAACTTTGGTTCTTCCGCAAAAACCATTCACAGAGCGAAACCCGTATTTTGTGCTTATTAGCTAATTTTGTGAAATATCAGGAGTGATTTCATCGCTATTTTCATAAAACTTTTTTACTTTGAGATTTTTGAAGTTTTTAAAATGTGTATCAGGTATAAATATCGACAAGTCTACTCTTGCCTAATATACCGTTTTATAAAGTTTACATACATTGCTACTTTCTAACTGAATTTGGAACTATAGGAAATAACTCCAACGCGACGTGCCAGCGTTCCAATATCGTATTTAACGGTGGTTGAACGTATTTGACATTCATATTTTGTTTATAAAAATGTAAAACCTTATAGGAAATAAAATCGAAAAAAACATTGTACAAAAAGATAAGATTTACTCTATAAGTGTTACAACACCCGGTTAAAAGAGTGAATATAATTTTTTATTATAACTAATCCTTAACTTCAGTTTGTTACGATGATGCTATTTTATTTTTTAAATAATTAAACAGAATGTACCATAAGTAAAGTGTCAAACTTCGGGGAATGGTTCTATGGGTCAAAATAAGAAAACAAGTTCATATATAAACACAAACACGAAATCGCTTCGTTTTCTAGATATCCGCCATTTTGTTTTTTGTACAAAATAATTCTTATCTAGAGAACGGTTTGATTGAGTTCAAACTTGGCATGAAGTTTAACTTAACAATGATAGATCTCAAATATTAACCAATAATAATTGTTATTTCTGGTTTATTATAAAGTACATGAATGTTTAGTTATTAGAAAATCAGCATGTTTTTACCCTTTGAAATTCTACTATACAATTTCAGTTAATTAAAATTACGTAAAAACTACGTACTCAAAGTCCTTGAATTATATAGCAATTTGAAATGCATTCTCTTAAGTTGGTGAGAAAAATACTGAAATTCACAAATAATTTAAAAGT
>JAGFPH010004056.1:70889-86432 GCA_018207615.1 Philaenus spumarius | reverse complement strand
GCTCTTAAATATAACGATGAAGTACAAATTACATTTCATAATTTTTTGATAATTATAACAATATTCTTCATTTTTACAAAAATAGGACCGGTAGATCTCCACATAAAAAAAGTACTTCCCGCTGGAGAACTACCAGGCCGATTTTAGTTTGGTTTATTTTAAATAAAAGAGAATGTTATGTTATGATGCTATTGTTATCTACTTCTGTAGATTAATTTTTACTTCGGACTTTTTCAGCCGACCTCGGGAGGCTTTTTTCACTAGTATAAGATAAACGACTAAAATTACAACAAAAATATTAGAAAGTCTGACTTGAATCTCGTTCTGAATATGTAAGATGATGGTACCAAATTATCCAGTTTTTGTACTTTGAGCTCGGTGAAGTTTAGTTCATTATTTTAACTAAAGATCTCTCTCTAGAACTCAATACTGTAACAGGTAAACTACAAACCTTGGTTTTTTTTTGCTGTGCTATTTTTATATTAAAATGTTAATTGTTATTCTTTTTGGTTTCAGAATTAAATACGTTTTCAAACGATATGTCACACAACCGTATTTAATTCAACCACTCGAAATCAATTTTGAAAAAATCAAAATGGCTTAACTAATTTTTTTAATATTCCCAAAGATCATTGTGTGGCATGTCGTTTGAAAGCTTATTTAATTCTGAATCCAAAAAGAAGAAGAATTTTTTAACAGTAGCCTACTGCAAAGTGGGGCAAAATCGGAAAACACGATTTCGTTATTTTTGGCTGCCATTTTGAATCAGTTAAAGATATGGGTGTGAAAATTTCACCGTTGGTTTTCTCTTGAAATTCTACATTGAAATGATGTATCACATGACCAACTTCCCTTTTAAAGAAATGAAGTTCATTCCAAGATAGCGGATCCAAGATGGCGGACACACATTTCAAACTCACCAAAAAGTGGTTCTTTTATGGTTGTGAATCACTGCTTTTATTTCTATCTCATAAGACTCGTACGTTTTGAGATATTAGCTGTTCCCAGACTTTTCAAATACCCTGTATAAATAACATTCTATAGGCCCTACGTCCATTAATAGGTAAGAAACTTATTTTATCGCTTTTTTGAAAAATCTAACGTGAGCACTATGTTATTGAACTTATTGCCAATAATTTTAACACAAATAAATTCTAATTCCAATAGCTTTGATTGCAGTATGTAAAGTTTAGCGCTAGCAATAAAGAATTAACACAACATGTCTAGAACAAAAAGAAAACTTAAATTTTCTTTACATTTCGCAGAACTACGAATTCTTTGCCACATTTCATGTTTCGATGACCTAATCAGTCATATTTAGTTGGTCATTACATTCTAACATCTAATAACGTCCCTTCTGTATAGATCCAAACGTACTAATATTACGTAGTACGTATTAGTTTAGTTTAGGGAACGTGACCAAATCTACTGGTTACAGTAATCAGTTGAAGCTAACGTACAATATTGAATTTGAATCTATTGTGGTTTAAACCTTGCTTGTCAGTCTAAATAGATTGATATGTTGTTTTCAATTGTGAGTTAAGCTTCACTGGTTAAACATTTGTATACCACTGCATATGAGAACAATACAGGCAGTACAACTGATACTAATTCTTGCAGAACTCAACCTTTAGCGGCTCATTCTAATGTGAATATATTATATTTACTTAATCAAAGATCAAACAAACCGATGAGATTTTTAAGTGACGTTAACTCCTCAAACCGACTCTTGAGCGATTTAAGGGTCTGCTCCAGTAAACGAGAAAGCAACCGGATACGTAAGCGCTTCTCTCTATAACCGTATCTAAACAGTGCAATTTCTTGCAGCTGAGCGCTTTGACATTGCCTCATTTCAAACCATTTTATAAATCCATCTTTTGTAATTGAGTGCTGAAAAAAACTGAATATTCTTTATAAAATTGCGGATCCGGCTTGCTGATATATTATTAGGAACAAAAGATATTACAAGGGATATTTTATTAGTTGTGCTCGATCGTCTTAATAATGAAACATCTTAAATCCATTGTTCTTTAAGTTTGACCACAGATTCGATGCTTTTACTAGAGTTGGTTTAGACATCAGGTGTCACCTATATTTAAAACCATACTGATATTAATAAGGACATTAGTAATTACAAGTGATATTCTGTACTAAGCCGCGTTTACACCAAAGTTTGAAACTAAAAAATTTTCAACTTTTGCAGAAAGTTTGAAATTTTGCAAAGTACGATCTATAATTTGCTACAAAACTTACGAATTTCAAACAATTTCTCGAGTTGCAAACCTAGTTTCATGTTTCCAGTAGTAGTCGCTAAATTACTGAAACTTCCTTTGATCTTAGTATCAAACTCGAAATGTTCTCCAAAAGTTAAAAAATTTCTCTTGCTATCCCTGCACCTGCGCGCGTAACACTCCAGTTGATGTAGTGGAGTCTTTATTTAATTTAGATTTACTTAATAGCGTCTTGACTCTAGCCTGCTAGTGTTTTAGTTTAGATAATTTTGTGTAGTACTATGGAAAATACAAAAATGAATGAAATAGCTTGGACAAATGAGAAGGTTCTATAATATATAGATTTGTACAGGGAATTAAGCATGGCAAGAGATGTCTGAGGAACTAAGTATTAATAAACTGAAAGTGATAAAATTAATTTAAAGATTCAATTTAAGAGAGAATCTACACTGCTAAAAATACAATGTCGCAGCATGTTTTTCTTTTACTGAAATGGCTAATCGTTAATTGGTGTCCTTCTTCCCAATTTTTCGTCCTATTTGAAGTATCAAATGTTCAAAATCACTTCTTGCCATTCTCAGAAAGTTGTTAAAACTCCCATCTGTCCTCGATTCTCCTGACAGGGAATCAACGACATCCCTGTTCAGATCTTCTAAAAGTGTACTGCCGCAGTACCACGCTCTTGCTCTGACGGTCTTGCCCATTAACTTCCTCTTGGTGCTCTTTGAAATATAACAAAATATAACAAGCACTTGCAGCTACAATTACATCTTCCGTTCTCCACATCTTGAATAACTCTAGACAAAAGAAAAAAAAGTAGAAACTTAGAAAATTTTAAACTTATTACTGACTGAAAAACGCAAAAATACAACTTTTTGTTTCATAAAAAATTTCAAACATTGTGTTGCAAACTGCTGTGTAAACGCGGCTTTAGACACCGTCAAGAAAATTTCGGTTTTCTTTGACCATAGACCTATTTTGTAATAACTTATATTTATTTTGTAGTAAATGTTGTAGGAGTAGGGTAGATCGGGGTATGTTTACACATTTTTTTTGGATTTCAATGTTTTTAATTTTTTATTTTGCAGTTATTTACACGCTTTTCGTACTCAATCATTACTTAAGATTTAAGCTCAATTTTAACACCTATGAAAAGCCTCATATCTACTATGATATGTTTGATGTTCTTAATACTCGTATTTATTTAAAGTAAATCACCTGTGTGTAGATGACTGCCTAAAAAGGGCATGTTTACACAGTTGCTGGGGTAAGTTTACAAACTTTTTAAAATTAAAACATTTAAGGGAAATGTAAACAATGGAACACAATAAATAAACTATATTAGTCAGTTTTATTACTATAAAATATTGCAATAAGTGTTGTGTACATATTTTTACATTAATATATGTACATTAATTATATAATCACAATTGATGCAAACAAAATTAATGGAATCTGTTTCAATACGCCTACAGTGATCATATATGCCCATCTCTTAAACTGTGTGCCTTGCATCCACTGCACACCAGGTTTTAATTGTTTGAATCGTTTCAAGCACAGTTTTCGTCGTCATTTTCGCTATCAGATTCACATAAATCGTCATCTTTTTGTTTCCTTATCTTCCATTTTTACTATGTTAATTATTGCAAAGCAAAAAACGTTTTAGCAGCTTTTTGATTCATAATATTGGTCATATAAATCTTTCTCTGTTTTGCTTTATCCTGTTCTGCTTTCAATTAACCTTTTAACAGGCTTAACTTTAAGATAATAGCAATTTGTCTCTTCTTCCTGCCTTCATTGGTCCTTTTTCCTTGGATCTGCTTTTTCAAATGTGCGCACAACTTTTGGCGTTGACCTATTACCAGATGTGCCAGCAACAGATAGCCCAGAGTGAGACAGATATATTATACGCGTAGGAGTGGGTTGGACAGCTTCCTCAGAAGGAGATGGAAACATTGCGGAAGTGGATGGAGCCGGTTCAGAAGGAAGCATTGTTGATGAATCAGAAATGGCAACAGACAACTCAGAGATTGGATTTGATGTTAGAGGAGCTGGCCTGTCTGTTACATAAGATGGCATGAAGTATTCGTCTTGAAATATATTACTGTCAAGAGGCAATATCCCGGAAACAGCCTGCCTTGGTATTTACTGGCACGCAAGCCAAGGGTAGTGCTGTTGATAAAATATCTGGGATATCACAAATCGTCATTGGACCCTTATGCATTATTATCCATGAATGACAAGCAGTGTTAAAGAACTTCTTCAATGGGCCTGCAATGGGGAGAAAAGGATAGAAGTGTGAGGCCATTACTTTTGTAGACGTCTAGAACCTCAACTGATATGTGCGAATCATGGGTTTCGAAGAACAATAGGCAAGATATCTCGGGAGAACATCGAGTATGATGAATAAAGTATGAAACATATGTCAAAAAATGTTTCTCCTCAATCCCGACAGATTGGCTTCACAGTCAGTAGGGCAGTCACGCACAAAATGTGGCTGATATTTTACTCTGGGAAGCACAATGAAAGAAACACATTACTTCTCCACTTTGTCATAAAGAAAGTAACGAGTCTCACTGCTATCTAGGAGTTAGCTAAGACAAACAAAAATCCTAGTACAAAGTCACAAGGAAGACTAATTCCTTCCGCCTTCTTCTGGTCACACATATTCATCACATATACACACCAACAGGCCCAAAAACTGACTTCAGGAAAGTTCTTGGCTCCTCGCCAAAGTTTTACGGTGGATCTATTTCCAGCATAAAATTCTGCCTCAGGTCCTAATTCCCTGACTCGAAGCTAAATGTTGGGGGGGGAAGGGGCAATTTTTTTCACAAAATAGTTAATACTAAACCAATTAAAAATAATATAGTACACGTAGCCAGTAATAATACACAATAATATTAAAAATTAATTAAAATAATTGCCTAGGCCTATATTGAAACTTAGGATCTTGAAGACAAACTACGTAGGCTCTTTAAACACCAAAATTCAAACTCACTACCTGACGTCGCGTCGTCTGGTCGACTGCGACTGCACTGATGAGCGGACTAAACGCTGCAGTACTGCCAACCACGCACGTTTAATACCACACAAAAACAAATCTATCCGGGTAATTTAAAAATCCCACTTTATAATCAAGTTATTGAGGGTTTCATGCAAATATTTTTAAACTAACGCTTTATTGAAAAACAATTAAATAGACAAATTAAAATCAACATATTCATTGTTTTAAATTTTTGAATTATTTTTAAATCCAGAGGCCCCCTGAAGTTTGGGGCCCAGGGCAATGTGCCCCTCTAGCCCCCTCTCGGTGGCCCTGGTTACTTGTTACACTGACTGCAGGCTGGTGTCGATGCTAATGGCGGTCTCAGGAAATCATCTGACGTAACAAGTGCTGCGATGCGACCATCGGTTTGTGAACTATGATCACTGTGTAAACTTACCCATGTACCAAACATACCTTGGTATACCCTACTTTAGATCTTTGTAACTATTTAAATCAAAAACCACTCATCCAAAATAAAAACTTTTAATGGTTTGTTAAACATTTTTAAGATTCCTGAGCTATTGAATCTGATGTCGGAATTGAAAAATATAGCCTATGTCAACTATAAAAATCTTAATAAAGTGTATTATAATATACTGGACTACTAACAAAATAATGAAGATTTAAAGTGTTTTTTCGATAACATGTCATTCATAACAAAAACGATACGAAAGCTTATTAAATACAAATTAATAATTTCAATAGCCTATATATTTACATTTTATTCTTTTTAGATCCTAATAATCTGGTTGAACTGCAGAAATCATTCAATATTTAGGTTATTGATTTTATGAAGCTGGGTTATATTAATGAATAAGCCAACTTCTTAATAAAATCTTTTAGATACCATACTTGAAAATGATTACTACCATTTCTATTTTGTATAGGCTAGTTAAAATTTAATTGAATATGTAGGCCTAATGTTGTTTGTAGGAATTAATTTCTACGCAATAGGAAATAAAATCCTTAAATTTCGTTGTTTTTACGCTCCCAAAAGTTATGTCCTGCTCAAAATTCAAAATCTTTTATTGTCATTAAGCACATTTTTTATGGCAATAGACAGTGCCAACATAAATTAACAAAATGAGCAAAATTTGAAGAAAAATTATGCTCAGAAACTGTCGCAAACTCATATTAATCTTACTTGGGATGATCAAAATGGATTAAGTCGTAAACAGAACATCATTGTTTTAACATAATTTAAATTGAAAACTTATCTAAAAAATATACGTTAGAACTAAATAGTTTCTAGGAAACATCACGATAGAGATAAAATTCTAAGAAGCATTATTGTTTAACAATATAATAACATTCTTCAGCATTACAATGTAGGATACGGAAAGCGACGTCAGGCTACAAAGTTGATTTACTTGGGATGTAGTCAAGTGGGTAAAGGGCAGAGGGGGAGAGATCAGCGTGTGCTCAATGTCGTCTGGTATTTGGGAACGATTTGGCCAAACATTAATCATATTGGAACCTTGTCAGAACGGTCTCATTGCATGTCGGTTTCCATTGATGTAGATGTTCAAGCACCAATCGGAATACTGTACTTACTTAAGTTATTAAACTGGTTAATATCAACCAAAAGTAAAAAGAAAATGTCTAATAAAAAATCAAAACGTGTTTTAATTGTGTGACTATAGCCTATGTGTATGCTAGCTGGACCAATGAAGACGAGGGAGTAGCCTAACACTTACGTTGGAAGTTCCAACTGTAGCAATCTTGGACCATCTTTTCACCTCTGACTAAGTAATTTGTAATTAACATAGTTTTAAAGATTATAAATAAAGGTGCAAAGAGGTAATTTTTAATCCATCTATAACATATTTTCTGAATAAACATTTTCTGAATAGTTTTAAGTCGAGTTCGAAAATAGACTATTAGTTTATGCATAGGCCTAATTGTAGGCCTACTTTCAGATGAAACTTTATAATGTTTAGTTATATTACAGATTACAGTTTGATTTTCTTCGTGGAGAGTATTGACTTTTTCATATTATCAACATGAAAACTAACTTTTTATATTTTATTTTTTATTTTATTTCATATTATTGTTGTGTAGCCCTCAGTGAGTTTTAAAGTTTACTTTTTAGGCCTCATTGTTAATCTTTGATAAATAGTTTATTTAAAGTTTTAAATATGACCAAGATTGTTAAAGATCATGAATGTGTCCTTAAAAATTACTATTTTAGAACATGTTATTTGACTTTAGAATTTAAAACGTTAACTTAAAATAAAATATCGTATTAAAAATGTCTTTAATTTATTTGATATCTGTCTTGTATTTGATATTAAATATAATGACAGTCCACATTAAATGTAACAAACGGATTGTATTTAAACTTTGTTTACAATTGAATATAACGCAAGTTATAAATTTCGTTCCAAAAACTTGAATTGTCCACAAAGTAACAAAAGCTAACTTATAAATTGTAAAGATGAAGAGCAATTAAAGTTCAGATAACATTCATTAACTAAACATTAACATTTATGTAAATACAAAAATACATTTATATAATTAAATTATTAAGTTTTTGGCAATTAGTAGAAAGTCAGCCATACACTAGCGAAAGGATTGGGCGTGGGGTGGGACAGACTGACAACAACCAATCACAAGACAGGCCATATTGTGAAAAGGCGTGGTTTAAGATATGTGATGTAACTTGTAGCATCTCAACATTCTTTTCATTAGGTTTGCAATTTCAAAGATTCTTTGCCAATAACTGCATTAAGATTTGTTTGTTGTTCCACAGTTTTATTTGAATTCTACTCCTTTTGAAGACATCTGTTCTTATCTTTGATTTAACATTTGAATAACTCGAACTTAATAAGTTTGTCATTATTTTAAATACACTAATTGCCTATACATAGGTAGGGTAGCCTATGTTTGAAACAACGTAGTATTCTGTAGGATATTTTTTCTGTAAAAAAACTTAAATAGGAACGGCGTGGTATGTAAATATCCTTTTCAAAGAAATATTGCACTTACGTTAGGGTAGGCCTACTCTAAACTAATTGATGTTCTTGAGCATATTCATAGCTTACGGTTTTTTAATAATTTCATAGTAGTCTACTTTACAGAATATGATCAAATAGAATAGTCTAATATTGTAGAAGCATATAAAATAATTTGACTATTTAGCTTCTTCAACCACAAGAATAATAATTATTATTTTGTATTTCCTGATTTAAAACAAGAAAAAAATTATGTTAAAAGCCTATTTATATTTGCCTTATTAAAAATCGATTGTTAAGTAGGCCTAATAGTCTATTTTGTTAAATCCTTAGGGCATATTATAGGCCTACTCACAAATACAAACAAATATACCTGAATTTTAACATTTTGTTGATTTATATGTTGGCCTGTAGTATTAGAAATATTACAAAACAATAAAACAAAATTGAGTTGAATATTTAGTTATATTTTAAAAGGTCGTAATTAAATGGCCTGTTGAACTTTAGGCCTATATAAGACCTATATTTTTAAAACAAGCTTATTTTCCAACAACTGGATATTTTTACAAAACACATCTATATTGTATGAATATTGAATATGGTAGGCCTACATGAATAATTAAAATGATCTCCCTCCTTCTCTTAGTTGTACACAAATGTCATTTCTAAATCATCGACTGATATATAGGCTTGTCGACTTGTAGTTTAGGCTATTGTAACCTACAACTGCTGAATCTTTATTTCCCCCTGTATTCAGTTACATTACAAAACTCATAAAAACAGTATATTTGAAAAATAAAAATAACACTTTTCTCACTCACATAGGTTTATTTACCAATCGCGTTTCAACAACAAAGTCGTCATCCTCATAAAAACTGGTTAAAAAGTTATAATAATTGTAACATACGAAAAATATAAACAGACTACTAAAAATCTGTATAGGCCTACTACAGTTTAATCCTACTTTAGCGTAAATTAGGAAGGTATTTACCTTCATAGGCCTATCTTACCCATCGGTAAGACCTTATTGTAAAGGCATAGGCCAAAACAAACACTTCTTGTACCAAATCTTAAGTAGGCTATTCAATCCACTTGCTATTGAAGTCATTATATTCAATTTATATATTACGCGTCATAAAATAATAATTCAACAAAAAGAAAATATATAATTTATAGTTTATGTCCCTTTGGCTCCCGACGTCCGATTTTTCGGACGTTGTTAGTATATCCGTTGAATCCCGACGTCCGAAAATTCGGACGTTGCGAGTATGGCGTTGAATCCCAACGTCCGAATTTTCGGACGTTCAGAAAAAAATCATATAAAATAGAAATCATCAGTGAATCTATGTTTATTATATTATATCAATGGAATCGGAAAGAACTGTTCTATTTAACTCTATGATCTTTACTTACGTTATAAATTACCTCTATGTTCACTACAACGAAGATAATTTTGATAAGACATGGCTGTGCTTTTGTCAGATGGTAAATAACTTTATTTGTGTGCTGCCTTTGATTATGGCCCATATATTATGTTGTAGTACGTGATTGTTTTCGGCATTTTTAGTTATTTTTATTGTGAATTGTGATTATGAAGCGTGTATATTCTTATGATTATATACTTAGGCCTACAACTAACCGCAGAACTGTTTATGTAGTAGCCTAATTTACAAAAAAAAACTTATTAACTTTGTCATTTTTCAATATATTGTAATGAAATTTGAGGTTTTTGTTAATTTTTAAGTGTAAAATTATGTTATGTGAACAAAATTGTTCTAGATAATTTTTTTGTTGGGTCATTTTCAAGAATAAAGTAAAAAAAATTAATTCTTCTTTTAGTAGGCCTAAGTAACAATTTAAAACATTTCATATCTAAAATGAATTTACATCTATTTTTAAAAGGTACTACCTTGTAGAACATTTCATTCCAAACAACATTTTTTTAAAATCATCAAAATTGATCAGTAATTTAATTTAATACATAGACTATTTTTTTGCGAAACACTGAAAATTTGCTGCATTGGGCCTGGGATTTTATGCAGATACATAACAGATAATGGTTGGGATTTTTTGAACAACAAAAAAATGTCGGGAGTCAAACAAAGGGTTTTAAACAACGACTAGGAAAAAGTGTTTTGTAATTCACTATGTCTACATATATTCCTATATAGTATACTAATAAACTTATTTAATTTAAAAAAAATGTTTTTTAAATCACATAAATAAATGATAAATTTAAAATTATTTTGTAAATATAAATACGATAACGTATAAAAATTTAAGTGGAAGAATGTTTTGTGAGGAATATAAAGATGGAACATTGATATATTAAGGAGACCAGATTACGTCTATAGTGGGTGGTGTTGGGTAACTGCTACGCTGCAACACTTTTTGCGTTGAGACACGTCAACAATGTAGTTGCCGATGTTATAGTGGGTGGTCGGTTGTGTTCTTGGCCTATACCTACTATGCTAAGAAAACAGCGAGTAAATCAAATTGTGTTACTGTCATTTTATCTCAGCATGTTATTTAATAAAGAAAGCATACGTAAGACTGCCGTAAGCCTGTTTAGTATTTGTGTTTTATATTTACAAATGGTTAAAAACGTTAACTTTCGTAAAGAAGAGTGGAGAGGTAGTTCTGCTGCTACAGTCGGGTAGTTACTGGGATTCGGTTTACTTGCTTGCGCTATACTCTGCTCCCCCGTCTTCATTAAATTTATCTAATTTGCATTCGGTAAAAAGGTTAAGCAAAATAAAATAGCGATAATAAACAAAACAATACAATACAAATATAATGCATAGGCCTACAACATTAAAAAAAACTCTTTCGTAAATGTCAAATTTTCTACAAGATGTTACATGTTAGACGAGTATGGGCATGCACAGAGCCGCCCTTAGGCACCACGCTTACTGAAGCCCCTGAGAGCCTCATTCGCACTATGCACCATTTGACCATGCAATATTTGAATGGTTCTTATTTTTGAAGCACCTTGGGTTAGGATGCGAACAAGACTCGAGGCCCCGCGATCATCCATGAGGTTAACACTGTCCATAGAAGCTGAAACTAAAACCAAAGTGAGTTTTGATGAAGAGATTGAAGACTTCGTTTTGATAAAAGCAAGAAAAATAAAGTTTGTATAGGGAAACTATAAGTACAAGACAAGGTACAAGTTATTCAAATCAAATTACAGTGTTTACGTAATAAGCTCCAAACAGTGGCACAAAAACTCTATACTTCAGATGAACATGAAAAGAACATAAAGTATTTTAAACTGTTTAACAAAATATGTTATTTAATACAAAAGTCTACAATACCGTTAACAATATAGGCCTACTCATGATGTCTTTGTGTTTTGTGACCTTTATATTTACGATTTTGATTCTTTACTTGAAAACATGAAAAATGGGTTCCTTCATTAAATGGGTGGTAATGTATATTTAAGGTTGGTATTATTTAAGTTCTATAAACAATACAATAATTACGATTGTTTTGTTTTATTTTTTAAACTACTGCTAAGACAAACTGTAAACAAATCTGTTTTGTAGTGACATTTGTAGGTAGTGGTAGCAAGAAGGAATGATGGCTTGTGAATGTTGGTTGGGGGGGGGGGGGATAGTTGTTTACTTTCAAAAAGGCCCCGCAAAACTTTTTTTGCACCAGGCCCGCTTTTGCTAAGGACGGCTCTGGACATGAAGACCTTATCACGCTTGTATGATGGTGTATGTTTCGTTCCTTAAAGAAAATCCGTTTTCAACAAATCAAACGATTTAAAGATAATAACATAATTTGTTATTAGTTTGTGAATAATTAATTTGCTTATTAAGATAGGCCTATATTATAATATATTTCAAGTTCAAGGGAGCTGAGGGGTTAAAGGCGTTCGCCAAGTCTACTGTAGCAGACAAAAATCTTTAAATGAACATCGAAGGGGATATAACTCAGCGAAAATACTGTTTTTCTTTCCTTAAATTATTTGGAGAATATAGGCTCTTATAGCTTACAAGTGTCCAATTCTACACAATGGTATCGAAATATAGATAGTTCTTCTTCTTCTTTTTACGCGAAAGCCGAAATGATTTCATAGTTTTCACTATAGATGTAGGCCTAGGTTAATGCATTTAATTTAAAATGAGTTTTATTCAGAATAATTATCCACAGTTTCCAATATTCTCAAATAAGAACATAGGACGCAGCTTCTGAACATGTAATCATGTCTTCAGGAGAAACGGAAGTGATTAATTATGTGCGTATAGTTGCTTTCCCGCGTGGCTTTATCCTTCTTAGATGATTATCGTAGTAGCTACAGGCTACCACAAAACGTCATCGGTCGAGATTCCTTCATAAGGTTAATGTCGTTGACATTGTTGTTGGCCTCTATAATGTGTTAGGCGAATAACCAAAGTGAGTATTCTTATACTTTTCAAGTCGTTGAAAATATGAAAATAAAATATAGGCTATGTTAATAGCCTACCATATAGCATATTTAAATCTTAAAGTGGATGGATTATATGAATGTTCGAGTTTAAAAAGTATATTGTAAATACCGCTTAGTCACAGGTTCAGATTGGAAGCTCCTAAAAACAGTCCCAATTGTAGCTTTACAGTCTGAATATGGGTTGCCATACATATACAAATATTATTTCTATTACGTCATGATTTTCCAGATTCAGCAATTTATATTTAATGGTTTAAGTTTATCTGTCTGCAAAACGATTGTAGGATAAATTCAAAATGCAATGAATGGCTTCAGCTTTCTGCTAAAAATCTTGATTTGTGTGTATTTATTTGTTGTTTATAAATACAACCTTTTTCTGCACGATAAAATAAACTTAACTCAAATTTATATTGATAAGCCTATTCTAATTAATTTTAATACGAAATAAATTGTATTTTTCTTAACTTAAAACTATGTTCTACATCTGCGATACTGGATTCATCTCATCATCCCACTTATTTTAAAAACAGTATTTTACGACATAGAGCTCTTAAATTTAAAGTTTATGAAACCAGCAATAACTTATTTTTTTAATTTGAATATGTGTACACTTTGTACAAGTATTATAGTAGAATAACATATATTCTGCTACAATATATAGGGGTCTTTTTTAAAGAGAACCCCTCTCTTAAAAAAATGTTATATAGAGGCAGGGTAATAAAAACTAACAAAACTGTTAACTAGTAGCCTATGTATTATATTGAAGCAAAATAACACATATTACATAATTGTACTTTTTTAAACATATATAAGCTAGGAACATCAATTAAGTTATTTTATATAACAGAAATGCAAACATTAAAATAAAAAATAAATAATAACCTAACTAAATATAAATATAATGAAGATCTAACTTATATACAGGGTAGAACAAAGTTAGTGTTACAAACTTCGGGAAATGGTTCTATGGGTAAAAATAAAAATAAAATCAAGAATAATATTTTTTCGAAAACGCTTCATTTTCCAAATATCCGCCATTTTGTTTCTTTTACTAAATAACAAATATCTAGAGAATGGTTTAACCGATTGAGTTCAAACTTGGCATGAAGTTTAACCTGACAATGATCCATCTTAAAAAAAATAAGCGATTATATCCAATCATGCATTTAAAAATGGCGGCTGTTTGAATATTTCAAACCTAAATTACTCAAAACCCGTACATTTAAATAAAAAAATAGCCTGAAGTTCTAACTTATAGTCTCTAGTCACAGTATGTTTACCTGCATTCAACATTCATGGCTGTCCTCTTCTAAAAAGGTCCCATAATATATAGAACATTTTACGTTCTAAGGGAATATTTGCCAAATGTTTCCAGACGATGTTGAATTGAATCGCAAAAACACAAATTGGAAATAGATAATTTATTGGTGTTGTACATTTTTATCGATAATTTTACAAGTGCACTAAAACAATAAAATTCCTGTTTTTGCTTGACGTCTTTAATTATTAATGGCAGTTGGAGGCATAAAGACGGGGGAGTTTCGTAGCGGACGTAAACCAAACATTAGTAATGAACCAAGACCCCCCCCAACTGGAGATTACGCTCTTTATAAACCAACAATTTTACTATACTTGTGTAGGCCTATTAAAAAAAATACAAAAAGAAAACTTTAAAAAGTGAATCTATATTCTGTGTGTTTTTCGTACTATTATTACTTAATCTTAAAAAGTAAAAACTAAGTATTGTTATTACTGAACCAAGTCTAACATATTAGTGACTGACTAGTGTAGGCACGTACACAGCCCTATAATTTGAATTTTCAGATCAGGCTCATTCAACTGTTCAAATAATAAATCATTTTAAAAAACTCTTATTTTCTTCGATATCTAATAGGCTATTATAATTTCAACAGAAACCTACATTATTTTTGCACATTAGGCTATTTAAAAAAAACTGCCTAAACTATTTCCTCCTAACTTGTAAAAACCACTTCGTTCATTCAATGAATCTCTATCAAGATAGAATAGAATTGAGATACTGTAATTCACATTTTATTCTAATTATTCGTACTGACCGTCACACCTAAAACTAACTGTTTACTTTATTGTCGGACAGAAGTGAAATCAAATCTTCTTGAAACCTTTAAATAATAATCATAAAATGTTGTATATTGTTTTACAGATTTGTAACAGGTGTTAAAAAACGTGTCTTTTAATTGATAAAGATTTTCTGATCTTAATCTTGCCAAAGTAGTTTTAATTATAACGTCATATTCCTAATCAATAATTACATGCTTGTTGTTTTTATGATAAACATTGTTTAGTTATTTAGAAAAAAGAAATTGTTAAAATCAGTAATAAATTATTACCAGTGTTAACCTTTGTAGTTAATTTTATTACGTTAATTAATTACAAGGTTTATTACACCACGTTTTGGTTGTAACAAATACTCATTAAAATTTTTATTTTAACTATTAAGATTCTTATTTAAACATATTAGATGCATTTTGTTCTACATAATATGTCAGTTTTTGATTTCGAAAGACATAATATTGTTTTCGACTAGGGACGAAGGGACACTCCTTTTTAACTATTACGAACCGAACAATAAGTACATTTTAATTAGATACGCGACAATTAAATCTCCATTTAATGTTCTCCACAAATGCCTCCATCTCCTTTAAACATAGTTTAATTAATATTTAACTTAAAAACTAAATATTGGTAGTTTTTTAACGTCTAAATCAGACGAACCTCAAATTTACTACGTGACGAGAATAGTTCTTGAATTTTAAATTGGCCCGGTCGAATTTATTTTAACTTTTTCAAACGTCCTATTTAAGCAAAGGTACATCTACGTTTGAACATTCT
>JAGFPH010004056.1:51785-70789 GCA_018207615.1 Philaenus spumarius | reverse complement strand
TTCAAACGTCCTATTTAAGCAAAGGTACATCTACGTTTGAACATTCTATAATTTAAACAACGATTATCATAATATTTCCCCTATTTAGAAGTTTTATTTTCAAAAGCCGTGTAAATATAACAGAGCGGTACTAGAGGGGGAAAACTAGCATATGCTGATTGGCTATCATATTTCTGGATTTACAAAACACTTAAAAAGGCTCGTTATTTATCAATTATTGATTGAAATACTATCATAAAACCACCTGTTGGTCGTCAACATGACAGCTTTCGAGTGAAAAATAAATATTATTTGTTAATATTGCCACTAAGCCTGTATCGATAAAAAAACAGGTTAGGACTATAAATCTGTCAGTTTTTAGGGATTACAAAAGGATTTTCAAAACACCTGCAGTTGTAACGCTTTTTACCTTTTAGGCTGAATGGAAAACGATTGACGTCGCGAAGGTGGTATTGTGCGCGCTGATTTCGGACCTGTTTTTCTAACAAAGGGAATTGACAATCTATAATTTCGTTAGAAATAAATAATTTAAACATTATTTAATTAAATGAGTTTAATTTTTAGGTTAAGAGACATCAATACAGCTAGTACACAAGCGCTGCAGGTGCGAAACGATCATAAAAGTGAATTTTTACGACTCGAGTTATCATTACGAATCCAAAGCTTGCCTTATTGAGCAGCGAGACCGAGCGTTGATAGCAATGCACTGCATTTAAATTAAATAATTTCGTCTAATGGTGTGTGTTTTTTTTACGAAAGCCCACGAAATCTATTTTAAGCCTGGTTTTTAATGAAGTAAACGTGAAATTTAATGTCCAATTATCGAAAGCAGACATGCAAATGCCAATTAATATAACTCGTTTATTGCAGTGTAGTCGGAATAATATTTCAGTCATGCAATATATTTTATTGTAGAAGTAAAAACAGGGGATATTGCAATACATTTAAAAATCTTAAGGTAATAATGAGTTAAATTGAAAAAAGAAACGTATCTAAGTTCAGTGTTTGACGAAAGAAAAATATACATGACTATGCGAATCTTCGGTTATGTTGAATCTGCGGCTAATTTTAAATAAAATTAATACAGCTGTTTGGCAGTGAGATATATTTTTTTATTATATTTTACAATTCTGTTTTTAATAATACACTCTATTACAAAATCCATAGTATGTTACATAAAATAAAACAACAAATACAAATGATGATTATTCATAAATAGAAAAACATAAGCAATAATTATGGATAGATACCTCTGCAGCTGATGTAGTGAGGGCATCTACGTAATTGCTGTGAGGTCAGCTGCTGTGATTTCTGTTTAAAAGCAACTATAATTTTGGTGAGAAAAAAGATAAAACAAATCACAAAAATGTTGAATTACAAAAAAATTGATAATGACTTTGTTTTTCGTATTTAAGGATTAAAACTGGTTTGGTGAACAATTTAAAATATGTGTTACATTATTTCTTTGTAATAACAGCAAACGTACCAACCATAGTGCTGAATTAAACAATTATTAGATTATTAACCTTCATCCGATTGTTGGAAAACTACACCAGCCGATAGGAAATTAAAAGGACTACAAAAAATATGTCTTGACATTTTTCGTTAAAATGCACTGTTTTGGGGTAATTCAGGTTGAAATGTTTAAAGTGCCACCATTTTCGAACGCACGATTGGACATACTGTAGTACTTTGTTTTTCTTAAAATATATCATTGTCGAGAGATCATTAACTTCATGTCGAGTTTGAACTCAATCGGTCAAACCGTTCTCTAGATATAATAAGTAAAACTTCCTTTCTCGTGACGTTTTCGTAGGACGAAATGTTGAAGAGTTATCTAGTCAAATACGGCAAAAACGTGAGGCAAACGATTTTCTTCAAAACTGTCGAATTTTGAGCCCGGATATCTCGGAAACTTATCGAGAGAGCGACAAATTTACTCGTGCCAATCCTGTGGCACATTTCGTCAGCTTTAGTTGTGTATAGTGGTCTTATCGCATAGGACGCATAGTTTCCCTAAGTGAAAACCCGAAAAATATCTTCTACGTGATCCCCTACACCCCGCTCATCTCTTAGAAGTAAGGACTTTTGGTGTGGTAGGGTACCTCCTAACTAGTCCAAACAAAGTCCCAAAGTAAAAAAATTTTGTTCCTTCCATTTCCCTCTACAACATTTCCGCTGACTAGACTAATAATTAATAATTCTAGTAACATTTATAAAATACAAAATAAATAATCATTTCAAAGTCCATAAACAAGGCTTATTTGCAAAAATGTTGCCGATTTTAAAGTTTAAGAAAAACGGAAAGTTAATTATAAATGTTTGTAACATAGAACTAAAAAAAAAACGTTTAAATGCTTAAAATCTTGGACGTGGATGACCTAATCTATTTTGTTATTATAATCTACTAGCTGACCCGTACGGCGTGGCGTTGCCCGTGGTGGTTTGTATTTTCAGTCTTTTTAACGTAATAGTAGGCTATTCTTTTTAAGCGTCAGTCAGTGGTATTTGGCTTTTATATATATAGATCTTAAATAATAAAAGCACTATTGTCATAATAATAAAAGATCTGAAATTATGATTTTAGTAACTTTGATCCCCCCAAACCCCCCTAAAATTTCGAAATTTTTCATACCCTTTCTTAGTGAGCACCTATGGCCCTAGAGGAAGCTACATACCAAATTTCATTCCAATCCGTTCGGTAGTTTTGAAGAAATCGTGATTTAATAACTTTGATCCCCCCAACCCCACCCTAAAATTTCGAATTTTTTGAAACCCTTTCTTAGCGAGCGCCTATGGCCCTAAAGGAAGCTACATACCAAATTTCATTCCAATCTGTTCGGTAATTTTGGAGAAATCGTGATTTAGTAATTTTTACCCCCCAAACCCCCCTAAAATTTCCAATTTTTTTAAAACCCTTTTTTAGTGAACACTTATGCCCCTAGAGGAAGCTACATACCAAATTTCATTCCAATCCGTTAGGTAGTTTTAAAGAAATCGTGATTTAATAACTTTGATCCCCAAACCCCCTTAAAATTTCGAATTTTTTCAAACCCTTTCTTAGTAAGCACCTGTGGCCCTAGAGGAAGCTACATACCAAATTTCATTTCTATCCGTTCGGTAGTTTTTGAGAAATCGTGATGAGTGAGTCAGTGAGTGAGTGGTATTCCGCTTTTTATATAGCCTATATAGATTAGGATACACTTCGTTCTATCTTTAGGACCATATTACGAATACCCGGTAAGTAAAGAGTTACGTCAAAGGAAGAATGTGCCATCTCTTATATAGAGGAAAATAAAAATTAGTTCTTTTTACACAATGTATAGTCATAAATACCTTAATTACTTGTACTGCTCGCAGTCCTGCTTTGATCACTCTTTATTCGGTGACGTACGTTTCGCCTATTTTTAGTATAGTTAGTACTAAAAAATATAAATACAAAATTTTAACAAACAGCACACAGTTTTATAATCCTTATAATTGTATACATTTACCGAGTTAAAAATCCCCGTCAGCGTAGATAGGCCTAGATACAGTCTGTTATTTTTAAATTGTTTTATTTTTATTATTATTTATTTCTGAAATGTACCTAATTAATCTGCTTGTGATTTTTCCCGGGACTTACTAGTAAACAAATAATTTACTAGCGAAAGCCTAGAATGTGTAACTGTGTTCAATACACGACGAATTAGTTCCTTACAGCTGTCTCTAGTTTTAAGAAGTTTACAATTAATTTTGAAGTTAAACTGTTGTAGTTTGAATGAGATTGTCCATGGACATCTAAACTATAATTCATAGATTTAAAAATGGTAAAGCACCTATTTACTACCATATACCTCATAAGGTAAGCATCGAACAAAATGTATTAACCCCCCCCCCCTCCCTTGTGCTTGAGGTGCAGTTGTCAAACAAAAATGTTCCAGACGAAAGATTTGTATAATATTTAGACTAATTATAATAACATTAAAATATAAATGAATTCGATACTAAGTGTGTTATGTATTTTTTAATTTGAACAATTTTTTTTCCATCCTTTGTGCTAAGGGATGAAGTTATCAAAACCAGTTATAGGCTACTCAAAAGATTTTTATAATATTTGGAAGATCTGCAAGCATTTTAAATATTTTTTTATAGTTTGGTTTACACTCAACAAATTAGCCTTGAGTTCTAAAACAAAATATATTAGATTTTCTTTTAAAAATAAGGATAATATAAATACATTGCTTTATTTCAAATGTAAAAAATGTCTAAATAATGTTAAGAATATAACATGCCAAGATTGAGTTTTGATTGAAGAAGTAAAAAGTTTAAAGTATTTATGTTTAGTTTTAGATCAAAATTGTACTTTGAAACCACAAGTACAATCTGTAAAAAAGTACGTATGTATGGCTTTAAGAAAATTAAGTATGTATGTCCTACATCTGTACTACGATCAATTTATTTTGCTATTATTAACAGTAAAATACAGTATGGATTGAGTTGCTGGGGTGGTGTATACCCCACTATTGTTAATCCAATAATAATTGTCCAAAAAGCTATAATAAGACAAATTTTTAAACTAAGAACTACTGAACATTCTTTTCCTTATTTTAAAGAACTTAAAATATTACCTTTAAGACATCTTTATATTTTTCGAGATTTGCGTTTGTTTTTTGTGAGAGGTGGCCAGTATATACCAAATTCATATGTTCACTCTGTGAGGCTTAAGTCATTAAATAGAGTTACACTACCTCGGCCAAATTTTGAAGCTTTTAAAAAATGTTACTCTTACACAGTTTATAAAATATTTAATAAAATTCCGATGCATATTAGCAGTACCACCAGTCTTGTAAGGTTTTCTAAAGAGTTAAAACAATGGCTCTTTACATTTAATATGGAACAGGTTGAGGAATATTTTTTCAAGTAAAGAATAAAACTTAATTTATTTTTTATAGTGAATTTTATTGTATTATAAATCTTGTGTGAGCACCTGTCTTCTGCAATTTTATTTTATTTATTAGTTTAAAAATAATGAAAGTAAGCTTAGGCTAACGAGGTACTTGCCATATCAATTTAATGATGAATCCTTATAGTTTTTTCGTGTAGTTTTTTTACCTAAATGTTGTAATAATTATTGTGTTTCTTTTTTCATGTTCATGTTTTAGGATATTTAAAATATTTTAGTTAAAAAAAAGATTATACAGGGTTTGTAAATTTTGTTTGTAAAAAATGATTCTGGCAAATAAATATATTTGTATATTATATCTACTAAAAGATATGCAATTATTTATTTGTTTACTCATTGTTACTTCTTGTTACAATTATAATTTAAAGGTTGTTTACAGTACCAAATACTGTTGTTTACAGTATAATTTAAATGGATGACACATTTTCATAAAATCATCTGCAGTTTTATGAACTTTACATTGAATTTCGAAGATACACATGAACATTTTAAAACTCTAGTTTGTAGGTCACAAACAGTGGTAAACTAACAATTTTTATTTAAGATATTTGCTCCGAAACAAGATGAAAAACATGATTTTTATTTGAAATACTTCAAAACAGGAAGACATCGGAATACGTTTTGTTAGCGATCATACATTGGACTGTTGTATGCACCCCCCCCCCCCCCCCCGCCTTGTAACTTTCAATCCGATCTAACCAAAACATCTTTATAAAGTCCCCAACATTATTTTGAAACTTTTGAGAAAAGACTTTTTCTAAATGTTGTATCATTTTCTTGACAAATTAAATTAAATTTCTGATAATATTATTTCATAATATGTCAACCATAATATTTAAGAATTTAAAAGAAGTTTTCGTTTAAAATTTTAATGCAGGGAGCAGCAGTGACGCTTACACACCTTGCTGTAAATCTGGTCATGCTTAATTCATGCACAAAATAAGACCGTGAGTAGCCTTGCGCAATTCGTACAAAAAGAAGTGCAGTGCTAAATACTCTTAAATTGCTATATTATTAATTAATTGGTATTAACTAATGAAAAATCAAACGTTTTTGAAAATATTACGCTTTTTAACCTGAAGTATAGCTGGCCAAACGTAAGCTGGCACTTGGGCTTGGCGAGCCGAGGCGGCAGACTTATAGAGAGGGGAGGGTAGAGGTGCAGGTAAAATACTTTCGGAATACATTGACTCAGGAACA
The DNA here is from genome assembly GCA_018207615.1 of Philaenus spumarius. Classification (NCBI taxonomy): domain Eukaryota; kingdom Metazoa; phylum Arthropoda; class Insecta; order Hemiptera; family Aphrophoridae; genus Philaenus; species Philaenus spumarius. The sequence goes on along the minus strand of JAGFPH010004056.1, from coordinate 64,644 downwards.
TCCAAAAGTATTTTACCGGCACCTTCACCCTCCCCTCGCCATAAGTCTGCCACCTTGGATCGCCAAACCCAAGTGCCAGCTTACGTTTGCCCAGCTATATCACCTTTAAGGCATTTAAGTATTTTTCGACCACCTAGTTGTTATAAACTTTGCCACACTCAGATTGGCTCTCTCAAGTGAGAATTCTCGACTGATCCTTCCTTCAATGGAATTCTCTGGTTGTCTTCTCTGTAACAGAGTATTGGTAATTTTTATTGTGAGGTTCGAGGGCATTCCTTTTCTACAAGCAAACTAAATCAGCTCAATTTTTATTCGGTCAACTTGACTTTGATATTCGGTCAACTTGACTTTGATATTAGGTCAACTAGACTTTGATATTCGGTCAACTAGACTTTGATATTCGGTAAACTAGACCTTGATATTAGGTCAACTTGACTTTGATATTCGGTCAACTAGACTTTGATATTCGGTCAACTAGACCTTGATATTAGGTCAACTTGAGTTTGATATTCGGTCAACTAGACTTTGATATTAGGTCAAATTTACTTTGATATTAGTTCAAATTGACTTTGATATTCGGTCAACTTGACTTTGATATTCGGTCAACTTGACTTTGATATTCGGTCAACTTGACTTTGATGCTTATCCGACACGCACTTCTCTGGTTCAATGAAATGTTTTTACATTTACTATATCTGGATTAATAAAAGTGTGGACCTAATTGTCCTACAACATAACCTAACCTAATACAGGTAGGCAATTGAAACGCGTTTGCCTCTGCCAATTTAATTGTTCGTCCTGAAATTTATGACTTCCTACTCGTCGAAATTGTAAAATTGTCGGATCTGCGTCATGTTAAATCTGGTACTGATTTCCTGCAACCTCTAGTTATCAGATGCTATGGTTGAGTTCCCTAATGCCTAAATGGCATGCACTACTACTATGTAAGCACTAGCACGAGCTGGTTTCATATCAAACAATAATAAAATAATTAAGTTGTAATTTGTATATTTAATTGCCCATTGTATAATTATTTACATCATCGTGTAGTATAGATTTTGGTTTGTCAGCTGTATAACTACTAGGAGTGTTCTCTGCGGCAACCAACTTACTACTCCCACACCGTTATTTAATAATTTATTTTTAATAACAGTGTAAGATTAATAAATTACAACCTCAAAGATAAGATGTTAAATAATAATAAATGTTTATATCAAAGTATTAAGTTTATAAAATAGCAAGAGTTATAACAAAGATTAAAAAGAAACAGCATTATTTTGGCCTACAACTAAACAAAAACCTAACCTAAAAATTTTAATTAAAAATATTTTTTGGAACGTAGTTCCTTTACGCGGTTTGCGGTAGGGGTTGACAAATAGAAAATGTAACGCGTAACGAAAAACCGTTATCGAATTGGTTGCTACGGTAATGAATTTAAATACATTCAAGAAACACGTGTCAACGCCCCCGTCAGCGTCATTCCACAGACACACTTATTTTAAGGGTCCGTCGCACCTCCGCAATTATTTAAGACACAGTCGTATCCCCGCAATTATTTAAGGCTCCATCGCATCTCCACAAATATTTAAGGCTACGAAGCATCTCAGCAAATATTTAAGACGCGGTTGCATTCCCGCATTTATTTTTGACTTCACGCATATCCGCAATTATTTAAGGCGCCATGATTGTTTAAGGCGTGATGAACTTCGTTCCTGACGGGGGTCCTATGGCAGTATACTTTTTTTTGCCTTACTGGACTTTTAATATTATTTAATTACCTTCGTAGTAGTTTGTGCGAAATGCTCAGAAAAAACTTTCCTCGCCACTAAAAGCGAAAACAAAACCGCACTATGAACAGCATTTCGTACAAACAAAAATATTTATCCACATAATTGTTATATCAAAGTATAAAATCAGATGTAAATTTAAATGCAAACATGGAAATTTATAGGTATTGCTGTTTATAGGTAAACAGCTGATTATTCCACAAACACAAAACATCAGCTGAACAATGTCGCATTTTTACTTTATATAAATTATTTGTAAATTGCAGTATTTCTACACCAACTTGAGTCCATTCCATTTATATATACAGATACAAGGCAGTAGGTGAACTCTTTCAAAGTAATTTTACTTACCAGTTCAAATTATTGTATATGCAATTGGTAAGTCCAAGTAATAATGTTTCTGTTTTATCCTTACAACTCCTGCGGCCCTTCCTTGCAACTCCTTATAGTAACTTCTTCCTTCATCTGGTTTCTAAATTACAACACACACTTATATATTTCACATACATTGAAATCATTTACAAAACGTGATCCTATTTGGGCGCACTGCAGAGGCCCAATTCAACAACATTTTTCAGTTATGTTTACGTCAAATGTAGTCGGAATTTTCATTTTTTGTGATGAAATAGTAGATGAAGAATTATTTTTTGTATTACTTCTTCAAGAACCTAAATAGAAAAACCGCCATGATTTTGGGAACACCTTAATATTATAGACGCTTGACAACGTCTATTTAATTAAAAATACTGTTTGAATGTATGAAGATATTTTAGAAGAACCGCGCATCTTGCCTTTGTAATTATATTTATTTTACTAAAATCTACGAGTTATGAAATAGCCAGAAGATTTCGTAGAGGAATCTGATTTCGCTAAAATGTTCGTATGAAATAATGAATTATTGCTTTCTTCCTGTTACACTTTATCTCTAAGCTACCATATTGTTTCGCATATCTCAAAAATCATTGGACTAGAAACGAATGGAATAGTTTGAATTTCTTTAAAACAAATCTCAAAATATTTGAAAAAAAAATCAAAATAATGTTTTATTGTCGGTGTTGATTTGTGTACGAATTTTATCAAATATATTACATTACAATCTTTGCAAATTTTGCACGAGTTCTATCAGATTCGTAAAAGAAGGGAAGTGTCGTAAAAAGTGGCTTCTATATTTGATATTACTTACTTTATACCGCCCCTTCAATTGCACATTAGGGCTACTTGCCGCACTTCTTGACCTACTCCCTTATTCTGGAATCGTATTCCTACTAGATTTTTCATAAATTCTGTTGCTTGATTTTTTACTCCCATTTATTTAATGCAACGTTTAAAGACTCTTCCGCACCCCTGACATATTGTGTGTCTCTGGTAAAGTTAAACCAAATCTTGACCCATTTATATTTTAATTTTCTTAGTTTTTTCAAAAAAATTTCGTTTTATACTCTATAACACCAGTGTTATTATTCATTTCAAAAACATATGCGAAGTTAAAATATTATTTTCAAAGAAATGTTGAATTGATTTGTAGAAACCCTTATTTTTGGCTTATATATTTTCTTTTAAATTTCATATTTTGAACTCTAAAAATTCGGAGTAGCCTAAGAATCGTCAGTAGGTAATTGTTTTTACAAACATGTTTTTTTTCTAACAAAACTGTAATTTCTCGGTTTCGAGTCGGGCTTTTAATACGATATCATAGATCGTAAGATTTTTATCCTCAGTTAAAACAATTTATTTTCTACTTCGATGTTTGACTGGAATAAGAAAAGTATTGTACAGTTGAACGTTTGTAGATAGTATTGCCACGTTGAACTGCTTTTCGATAGGGATGAACGATTCTCTCCCCCTTCAATATTACCGTTAACTTGACAACATTTAGTAGTAAAACGCCGTTGCCCTGCTTGTATTGTCGGTTAATTTGCTGATTTTGCACGAAAAACGGTTTTAAACATTTTTGAAAAACAACCCCCTTTTTGATAAAAAAAACCCCAAAAAATCAGTTATTATTTTTTTATAAAAAAACTGGGCTAACGATTTTGATAAAAATTTTCTTATTCGTAGCCTTTAATGTACCCTACGATATGCAAAAAACCGCATCTTTCTTAAATTCTCGTTTAGCTAATAATAAAAACAACTTTTGGGGGTTTTTGGCCATAAAGGCGGTTGTTTTTCAAAAATTTTCAAAACCTTTTTTCGTGCATCTATACAGGCATAACTGATGTTTTTTGTGCAAATTTGTTCGAAATCGATCGAATAGTTTCCTCTCTAGATAATAATAATAATATTTATTAGTTAATCTCCTACTTTAATAAAACACCTATCCTACCCCACCTGCAATTATGAAGTCACAGTGAATCTGTTTAATAATTTAAATATGTTTGTGAGAAAGTATGTGCCAGTTCCTGGTACCGTTTATTTATCTTGGCACTCTGCTACCTGAGTATTTGATCTTGTCTCTCTGCTTTTCCTCTTCCTTGCAATACACCATTCATCGTTCTACAATGATAGTAAGGAGGATTCTGAGCAAAAATAAATTTAAAACTTCTGTCAAACAATGCATCAAATCATTTATTTCATTACAAATACTTATCAAGCTACAAATAAATATTGACAATTAGGCTACAATATTGCTTTGCGTAATATATAGTGGTTTATTTTTGAACTAGACTGATTATTAAAATAAATAAACCCTTGTAAAAAAATGCTGTTAATTAAAAACTACTTAACCAATTTATGTACAGAATACAGGGTGTCTCATAACACCAAACTTCACCGTGTAATTCAGCAGATCAAAACTAGAAAATAACACAATATAACATGTGTCCTATCTTGCTTGCTTTAGAAATTGTCTGTCTGTATGTGTGTATTTGAAAAAAATGTTTTCTTACGATCGGTTTAAGATTCATGAAGCTATTCGTGAAATTTTATCACATAAATGTGCAATATATAATTTTGCATGCAGTTATCCGTTTCAAAATAATGGTGGTTAAAACTTTTCAAAGTTGAATCTAAAAAAAACTAAAGATTTTACGAAAAAATATTAAGATACCAAAAATGTAGACAATTACAGAAAAAATCCAACTTTGTATCACTTTTTATCATTAAATTAAGTATAACTGAGAAAACACTGTAATTATAGCTGAAAGTCACTTTCCGCGATTATTGAAGAAATGCGTATGAGTGGGGTATTATTCTAAATAAACAGAGGGTTATAATTTAAATGTAAAATTAGATGAAAATAAATATTACAAGAGAAAGCCAGCTTTACTATGCCTCACTTAATTTGCAATAATGATTATGAGTTTTTTTTTTTTTTTTTTTTTTTTGGTTTTTAAAGGCGAAAAACCTAGGTGGTTTATTTGTTTTATCGTTTAAACCGATTAGATGAATACCAATTAAATCATTTATTAAATAGTGAAACATGTCTAATTAAAAAGTGAGGCATAATACAGCTAGCTTTATCTTGTAATATTTAGTTATTTATACAAAATATTACTTTTTATCTAATTTTACATCTAAGTTATAACCCTCAGTGTAGTTAGACATCTAAATTGAATTGTTTCAACATCCAATCCTTTCCCAATGAAACTTGCAAATTAAAATAGCTACAACAATGTATATCATAGCAAATAAATATACGATACTTTCTTACACTAAAACGTTTTGGTTCCTACGACAGCTTTTCTCCATCGGTTTCTTCTGGCAGCAATCTCTGTCTCCAATTGCCAACTTTCTGAGTACACGGATCTTCTCCAACCCGTCATCACTCCACCGTGTAACACGGCCTTCTTCGTCATTTATTTAATATTTGTTTCTACTCATATCTCTTTCAGTATCTAGGCCTATTCTTTGCAGAAGTCCTACATATCCAATGTTGACTTTGAAAATTTGCGCAATTTACAATTCCTCTTTTTTAATTTCTTACACGTTTATTTCTTGATTACTTAACTAAATATTCCCCAAAAGATTCTTTTTTCAAAGTCCCTCAATAAGCTTATATTTTTTTGTTTTTGCAGGCTGAGTTTTGTAGAATGTTTATAGAATTAATAAATATTTAATAACAATCCATCATAATAAAAAATGTTGTTTAAGTTTGTATTTTATAATTTTAAATGTAATTTGTATCGTCAAGTGTTGAATGTTATATCTTTAAAAAAAAGTAAGAATACTCATTATTATTATTAGTGTTGAAAACTTATAAAGGGATAACGTATTAAATAAACATTTTTGGAATTACAGAAAAAAAATAATCCGAACACGCAGCTGAACCGCTGACGGGAGTTGAGCAAATTTGCAAAATAAGTTTTATAAGCCTATGTTTTACGACGGCGCTGAATAGCTACAAGATGGTTCGCACGCCATTCCGTATATTGGGAGTATCTTCAACCCACAAAACTTTGCGTACTTCGCACGCCAACCCCCGTATTGGTAGTATCTTCAATACACAATTTATTGAGTGCTTCGCACGCCAATCCCACGGTGGAATCCACCACATGGCTTTGAACCGGATTCTATGGTATTTTACGTTTTGATCGATTTTGGCGGAACCAAGTGAGCTATAAGGTCGCGTAAAAAATAAACAGAAGCTATAAGGTCGCGTAGGATGTGAAGAATAAAATCCTACGTTTGTATTTGTAGAATAAACGCAAAAACAAATTCATTCTCGTAGGAAAAATCTCAAAACATAGTTACTTCCGGTAAAAAACGTGCTTCCGGTTGGTGGATTTTTTTGGCTAATGAACTCGTCCGACATGTGTACGAAATTTGAACCAAATTGGACTTAAAATGCGTCCGTTAGAGTGCGCATACATACATACATAAATATATACATATATATATGATTTTTAATGACACCCTAAAACGTGTTCTGGGGACCATGATCGTTGCTCATTTGCTACTCCCGACCTTGGGTCTTACCATAAGAGCCACTGCAATAGCTCATTTTTCCTATGGATATTCGCTAATAATAATTAAAATATTGCTAGTGATTGTTTTGCTATTATTAACAATGATTTAATTAAAGGCGGAGACTATTTATCACGTGTTGCGATTATTTGAATATCAATTTACTGTAATTGGCTGCAGATAAAACTATGCCCTTTCTGCTCTTATATCTCGAACATTTAACACTAATTATGATAACGTTTAAACCCTGCTAACAGCCACGTTGTAACAAACACTTAAAACCTTTTTTTTTTAACTTTAGTCCTAAATATAATCCGGTGAAAGGCGCCGAAAGGTTAGCAAACCATTTTACGCACACAACGATGAAACAGTACTCAAATGGACAACTTAACTTTGTAACTTAATTAGATTCGTATGTAGTTCATAAATATCTAAATAAGTAATTGTTTGACCCTGGGGTCTTATCATAAGGGCCACTAAAATAGCTCATTTTTCCTATGGAAATTGGCTAATAATAACTCCTCCCCTTGATAACAACTTTCAGTTAGAACTGACTGAGCCATATATTTGACAAATTATTTTTCAATCGCATAATTTTCATCAAATTCAGTTCTTAAAAAAACAACAATTTAAATTTAAAATTCAAACCTTTAACTTTACAGTATTCATGTCTTATGCGTGAAACTCGGCGAAGAAAACTAAGGAGGCTATTCTGAATCTTCATCATGAGCTCGAAAGGCCCCTCCAGTTTATTCCGAAATGTTTATTCCAATTTGCTTACTAAGATTTGCAATGGTTTCTGGAGTCACTACATTGACATATCTGATTTTCAGAAGAGGTTATCTTCCCAAAAACCGATGGTTGGTTGATTTTTAGAACCGCTGATTACATTGTTGATAATTGTTACTTTCTTGTTTGAGGTTAGTTGACTTTCTATTATTACCACTGCGTAGAAAGTTTTTACCCCAGAGCTTTATTTTCGCTCATACGGAAGAGTGGTAGTTCCAGTGGTCCTAGATTGATGTGAACTGCTGCAGAGTTTCAAGAACTATTGCACAAACTGCCACCAAGCAATGCCGTAATGACAAGTGTTGACAAGTTCCGTCGTAAGTACGGTCAGTGTTTTGACTCATTAGAACAGGTGTGTGGGTTTTCAAAAAATATGAATGAAACCCACGGTAGACTTCTACAGCAAGTCCTGCAGTCTGAAAATAATCCTTCACCGGAATTCTTTAAAAAGTGAACTTCAGTAATACGTCTTTGAAAAGAATGTTGAAAACATTTGGTGGATTCCCGTATAGAATACAATCTGGTAACATTTTAAATTAAGGGACAAAAAATGCAAAGTTGTTTATTGCTCCTTAATGTTAGCAATACAAATATTGATATAAAATAAAAAATGCAAGGTTCCTTCAAAATGTATGGTTTTCAGATGAAAGTCACGCACACCTAAACGATTCATCAACAAGAAAACCACACATTTATGGGATTTTAACGTCCTGAAGATGACGCAGAAAAGCCACAACATTGTGATCGCGTAACAGGGAGAGGACAGTGTACATACGGTCCGTAATAAGTTGAAGATGATATCGATAAACAAGGTCCATTAAAAAGAGAACATCCTCCAACCTTTTGCAAGAGATCTGAAGAGTTTTTTTGTAGTGCTAGCTATCTTGCTATCGATTCAGAGTTCTTCTAGCAAGATGGAGCCACCAAACAAACCGCTGATACTTTAAAGAAAGTTCTGCAACCGCTTGATTCACCGAATAACAAAATTTTCACACCCATCCCACTCCCCAGACTTTTCAAAACCTGACGCTTATGTGGGGAATGATAAAGGAAAGCATATCCCGAAATAAACCACTGATTACCAGTGCGAAGAATCGTGAAGAAACAACTAGATACGTTAGAAGAACGCAACAACCACTTTTTACCAACGCGTTGGAAGATCTTTAACAAAGCATTGCCTAAAACTTAATGGAGGACGTATAGAACATGTGTGTGTTAAAAACTAGTTTTCACTTCCTTTTACTTTGTGTGTTTCTTTAAAAATAAAACATTTAAACTACTACAATTGCAATGCTGTTTATTTTATCGCATACTGTACAGTTCTGGACTTTGTGTGTTAGATGCGGAACAGTAGGTTTATGCACTTGAGACGATACATTTTTACTAAGCCTCTTAGATGAAATCTAGCGTATGCTTTCTGAAGTCGGTGTATCGACGGGACGCAGTAGACAGGTCCACTGTCCTTTCAACAATGGTTGCGTCAACGAACGTGATGCCCGGTCAAGCTCCTCGACGAAGACTAATAAGCACCAACATCCCATGCGTTGCGCATCTTTTCTACAAATCTGTTCTACAACATGGAAAAGTTAATGGACACAACGATAAATAATTCGATCAGACATCTGAACCGCTGACGCGAGTCGAGGGAATTTTCAAAATTAAGCGTATATGTTTTAGGGTTTCAACCAAATATTTGGGAAATTGTTCTGCTCACGATGCACTGAATAGCTGCCTGCGTGTACGAAATAATAGTAGAATTTGTTTGCACCTCAGGTTGCAGCCTCTGCTCACGAGTTTCTTCGCTTCGCGAGTTGGCCTCCCCACGTGAATTTTAACCTGTTACTTTTACGGAATTTTGATCGATTTTGTGGGAACAGACGGGCTATAAAGTAGTGTACAAAATCAAAATGTGCAGAATGAAATCCTATTTTTATTTTGTAGATAAATCCCCAAAAATGTTCCTTTCTAGTACGAAAAATCATTAAAAAAATGTTCTTCTGGTAAACTATTATCAACCTCGAAATCAAAGATTAGCAATATGAAAAGTACAACTGTGTTTTTTCACGAAAGGATAGTATTTCATTTAAATTTCTAAAAACATAGAATAACTTTCTAACTTTACTTCTCAAATATAGTCAACATGTGCCGACCAATTACATAGGACTATACAGAGTGATCAACTCAAGATGGCTACCATTGGGATCTCGGAAACTACAACAGTTACAACAAACTTTAAATGGGGGACCTTCCCTACTTTTTCCCTTGCATTAAAAATACAATATTAAAATTTCCAAAAACTCCGCCATTTTTCCAATATGGCGGCCAAATTATTTTTTTCAAATGGAAACCCCTATATGTTATTCTTTTGTATTTTTTCCTAAACCCAACCGTTTATGAGATACAGCGTCTCAAACATTTTCTATTTTATGTGATTTTTTTTAATTGGGCCACCATTGGGATCTCAGAAAGTATTAATTTGACATCAAACTTTAAATGGGGAACCTTTCCTTGTTTTATGATAAATTAAAAAATATGTAGTTAAAATATTCCTAAATGGCCGCCATTTTCCAATATGACGCTCAACTTTGAAATTTCTTATGGAACTTTATTTTTTATAATGGATTTGGATTTTACTGGCGATTTTAAGACGTTTTTATTCTTGGGTTTCTTTTGATAAACTTAACCGTTTAACCGCTAGAAGCGCTGAAAGTTTCAGAAACTCTTATTTCAACAATAATTTTATTATTAGAGGCATGTTTTATCATTTATTTGTAAACAATGAAATTTAACTCAAAGTGCAATATTTTGTACATTGAAATGTTAAAAAGCTGTTGCAATTTCACAAAAAAATTATTTTAAACAAGAAACGTACTTAAATTACTGTTAAAAAATCGCTAATGCAACCACTATGTATTGTGTAAGAATTTTCCATAAGAAATTTCAAAGTTGAGCGCCATATTAGAAAATGGCGGCCATTTAGAAATATTTTAACTACATATTTTTTAATTTCTCATAAAACAAGGAAAGGTTCCCCATTTAAAGTTTGGGGTCTTTTCTGTTTTATCCCCGCATTTACAAACTATTTTCTATAGAATGAGGATTAATCGGGATAGAACTACAAATGTGAAATATAACATTTACTCACCAATTAAACGTATAATTGTTGGGAAAAACTAATACAAAATTTTTAAACATGCGCAACTTTACTATTCGACTCTAGGCTAACCTACCTATGGCAACAGAAGTGCAAAAATAATAATTCAAAATAGTGGTTTCCATTTGAAAAAATTAAGTTGGCCGACATATTGCAAAAATGGTGGAGTTTTTGGAAATTTTAATATTGTATTTATAATGCAAGGAAAAAGTAGGGAAGGTCTCCCATTTAAAGTTTGTTGTAACTTTTATAGTTTCTGAGATCCTAATGGTGGCCATCTTGAGTTGATCACTGTATATTACATTTTCAATGACACTCTTAAACGTGTTCTGGGGACCATGATTGGTGGCACCGCCCGACCTTAGGTCTGTCCATAAGGGTCACCGCAATTTCCTTCCTATGGAAATTTGCTAACAATGAAACAAATGCTAACAAAATAGTATATAACTGTTTCCAGAACTATTGAACACTGTCAGATAATGTTCCTCATTTACGTGATCACTTCACAAAAATGTGTATAGCAACATTTTCAGCGTCAATATAATTAATTGTAAACTTTGTTCCATAGTGCTGAGCACATTTGTTCACATATGCACCGTTAAACCCAGAATAAATTAACGTTATAACCGTTATATGTGTAAAGTTCAACTTTCAACTAACATTATTTACATCCATAACTGTCCCGCATAGTTGATTACAGTTTCATTACAACTGTATTTTCCATTGAAACTAATAGTCAGAGTACGTGCCCCAAGATTGCCACAGATGATTGACAGAACAAAAATGTCGACTTTCTCCACACGGACGTTGATGTTAGTGTAATTGCATTCGGATTGTGTTGTTGCATATAAGCTGTGATAAGTGCAATATTGATAAGTGCAGCAGGTTTGTAATAATGGAGAGCTGGGCTTAATGAGTTGCTAAATGTGGCTGTCAAAAGTTTTGATTGAAACTGAAGGTAACAGCGAAGCTAACTGAGAGTTAATATTTATAATTACTTATGTATTGAGGGAGATTAATCTATGACGTGTGTATAATCCATGCGAACTATGATAGGCCGGTGTATTGGACAGGTGAAGTCGGCATCACAGATCCTTATAGTCTTGGATGTTGTAAATATTTTTTGTAATTTGTTGAAGTGAAAAACGTGTTGAAACAAACCCGGCTGTACACAGCAGGCGTAGGATGCACTAAGGTTCCGATACACCTCCGCCATATTGGATCGATTTTCATAAATATAATTATAAACTTGAGGTTTTTTAAAGAAATTTTCAAGTTGGGCATCATACTAGAAAATGACAGATAATTGTAACACACTCTGAAAAATGTCTCTATTAGAAGTAAGCAGTCAGATATATAATTAAAAAGTGAGCTATAAGTTCCCTATAGTAGAGACCTCCTATATGCTATATTATAAAAATGAAAGTGTTTTTTTTTTTTTTATGTTTTAACTCCAAAACTACCTATCTGAATTAAAGAAATTCTGAACGAAGTGTTAACATTATTGTACGAATGATTTTTCAAAATGGTGCTCCGAAGTGAAATAACCAGATTTTTATATTTAAAGATAAACCAAAACATAAAACGCAAGTAACGTATTAAGTAATTTATTGCGGCTTCTTTACAATAACAGTTTTCATCTTACATCAACATTTGTAGAGCATAATCATGGATTTTGTAGAACAGATTGTAGTTCGATAAATTAGTTATGTTTTTCGTAAAGTTTTTCTTAAGTTAAAACTTATTTTACACCAGTGAAGGAGAAGAGGCTACGTTTACTAGTGAATAGTAAAATATATATTATCCTACGGAGATTTCTATGTGTGTCATCCCTTGTGCTATCTCCACGCACTTACTTTAAAATGTATTTTAAATAACGTTGTAGGTTTTATCGTAACGTCAAAACCAATTATAAATTTCTTTAAATATCTAAGTCATATTATTAAATTTATGATATTATAGGAGTTACAATAAAGGTTAAAAAGAAACAAAATAATTTAAACATACACCTAAACTCAGACATAACCTAAAAAGTAAAAAAGAAATTGTTTCAAAGTATGAAATCAACAAATAAACTTCATGGAAATACGATTGAGAAAAATATTCAAAAAAAGTTTAGAAGAGGTATTCGTTCAAATGGATGGATATTTTCTATTCTATTCAATTTTAGGTCTTAACTGACTTTTAAATTATTTGTGAATTTCAGTATTTTTCTCACCAACTTAAG
>JAGFPH010004056.1:19900-51685 GCA_018207615.1 Philaenus spumarius | reverse complement strand
ACTTTTAAATTATTTGTGAATTTCAGTATTTTTCTCACCAACTTAAGGGAATGCATTTCAAATTGATATATAATTGCAGGACTTTGAGTACATAGTTTTTACGTAATTTTAATTAACTCAAATTGTATAGTATAATTTCAAAGGGTGAAAATAGGCTGATTTTCTAATAACTAAACATTCATGTACTTTATAATAAACCAGAAATAACAATTATTATTAATTAACTAGGGGAGACCCCTGCGTGCTCCGCACGCCAACCCCCGGTGCGACCTTCTAAAAACATATGTTATGTTTTATTTACAATAAAAGTGTAGGATTAATAATAACCTCAAAACTAAGATGGTAAATAATGTTAAATGTTCAAATCAAATTATTTCTTATATTTTATAACAGCAGTAATAATAAAGGTTAAAAGAACCAGTAAGACTCAGGTCTACACTTAATCAAAAACCTAACAAAAAAGTTATAAATAATAACCTCAAAACTAAGATGGTAAATAATGTTAAATGTTCAAAACAAATTAGTTTGTAAATTTTATAATTTGAATAAATAATTCATTTCCTCCCTTATAAAAATCAATATTATTTAATTCCACAAAGCAGCTGTATTAGTTAGTTTCTTATTATAAACAGCTGTTTTGTATTAAAATGTTTTTATAACCTTCTGAATACTGTAATCATCGTTATTTACATCCACGAAATCAGCTGGATTAGTTTGTTTCTTATTATAAACAGCTGTTTTGTATAGAAATGGTTTTTAAATATTTTCCATGTTAATCTTATGGGGAAAACCCGACCTTTGAGATTATCTCACGCCATTAAGGATAAGAATTTTTGACATCTAAAACCTTATTGCAAAACTACGAAATGAGACGAATTTTTTGAAACCTCAAACATTAAAATTGGTCCAGAAATAAGGGAGGAGTTGTGTTTACAAAAAACGGCTTCACGTATTATATATAAAGATATTTGAGATATATCATTGTTAGGTTAAACTTCATGCCAAGTTTGAACTCAATCAAACCGTTCTCTAGATAAGAATTATTTTGTACAAAAAAACAAAATGGCGGATATCTAGAAAACGAAGCGATTTCGCGTGTGTGTGTTTATGTGAATTTTCTTTTCTTATTTTGACAAATAGAACCATTCCCCGAAGTTTGACACTTTACTTATGGGACATTCTGTTTAATTATTTAAAAAATAAAATAGCATCATCGTAACAAACTGAAGTTAAGGATTAGTTATAATAAAAAATTATATTTACTCTTTTAACCGGGTGTTGTAACACTTATAGAGTAAATCTTATCTTTTTGTACAATGTTTTTTCGATTTTATTTCCTCTAATGTTTTACATTTGTATAAACAAAATATGAATGTTAAATACTTTCAATCACCGCTGGTTCCAATACGATATTGGAACGCTGGCACGCAGCGTTGGTTTTATTTTCTACAGTTCCAAATTCAGTTATAAAGTAGCAATGTATGTAAACTTTATAAAAGGGTATATTAGGCAAGAGTAGACTTGCCGATATTTATACCTGATACAGACTTTAAGAACTTCAAAAACTTCAAAAAAAGATTTATGAAAATAGCGATGAAATTACTCCTGATATTTCACAAAATTAGCTAATAAGCACAAATTAAGGCTTTCGCTCTGTGAATGGCTTTTGTGGAAGAATGTTATGCGATGCATTTTGGATTACCTTCACATACTTTCAAAAATGTCAACAGCCTTTCGCTTTATCTGCTAAGTAGGTAAGTTATGTATTGTCAGGTAAGTAACTTAATGATTTATTATTAAATTAGACATTCGACGAATTATAATATATCAGACAGTAGACTAATAAAATGTTTTATAGCAGAATTATATATTTTTTTTTTTTTAATTAGTTTACAGAATTGAGGCATTGACAATTTCATTTTGTACTATCAAACTTGTATATTAAATAAAATAAACGCAACGCTCTCTAAGGTTATTCCCAATTCCTACACTCGATTCCACGTTCACCGTGCAGTACAGAGCGCCCTTAAACCATGTTATCCAAACGGAAATCTCAGTGATACTAACCGTCCAAAAAACATCAACTCCCGCGCAAAGCTCGGACAGTTGACGCAACCCGCATGACAATAAACGTGATGTTCCCAGTAATTGTAGTAGCATAACTACCTCCCGTAAGACCTGTACTGCACAGTGAACTTGGCATGGAGTTTAGCGTACTCACGCCAACCCGACCGTGGGCAGTCAGCGTACGCTAGCTCTCTAAGGTTACCTACTTTAATATTATGCTCCAATTAACAGGGTTTTATACTAGGATTGATATCTGCGATAACGAAGTTCTACTTTGTTTTAACTGTCTTTTTTCTCGAGACAAACTATGGTGAGTGTGAAAGCACGCTTTTAAAATATTTATAGATTTTATAAATTTAAATAATGGTAAAAAGTATGCCATTACTTTTACATTTGACGCTTACGGAATATTCTGACAAACTTAAGACAAACTGTAGGTTTGAGTCTAAGTTTTAAGTCAGGAAACCAATAAATTAATCATACTTAGTATTGTCATATTAACAATATTCATTTAAAAGAAATACAAATTTTAATATATTTTGTTAACTTTATATTTGCAATACCCCACAATACCTTGAGGACGCGGTATAATACTTTTTGAGCGCACGTACTGGCCACAACATAACTTTTAATGTAATTACAAATTTAGCTATAATTAGAATCCGCATTACAAATATCTCTTTTAAACTGAATCAATAATAGATGTAATTATTATTTAATATGCTCCATGGATTGTAATTTTCGAGATTAAAAGAACAGCATCAGTTATCACTTCAACAATTAATTGTTCCAATATTGTAGCCTATAGGGCGAACATAGATTAGCATATTGCAGCACATGCCCCACAATATACAGTCTTAGATTTCTAAGTTATCGGTATTTTGTCAAAATATGCGTAGTTTGAAATGTACACACCTATTTAAGTAACTTTCAAATATGTATTAATATGCCCATGTGAAAGTTTTGGTATGTATTTGCAGAACAGATTTCCTTCATGTCTTGTCAAATGTTTGTAATTATGATATTCTAAAACGTGATAATTTGTCTGGTTAAGTATTTATACTAATTCTGACTATAATCGGACCGTATTCAATGAGGTGCTTAATTCTGAGAAAATTCCTAATTTTACTTTTGTAATTGTATTTATGAAGTAATTTAGAAATGGTTTCACCTAGCTTCGGGCGACCAGGTGGTGTGTTAATTAGTTCACAACTGCATAATCATGGTTTCTCCTTTAAGAAATGATGGTCCTAAACATAGTTGTGAAACTAATTTTAATTGTGTGATTTATATGATTCGGATTAAAGAACAATTTACTGTCTGCTGCATTACTATAAGGGTTCTATACTAATCGCACTTTAGGTACAAAAATTCATATTCATTTTCAATTTTGTAAATAAGTAAAACAAATAATATACTTAAGTCGACTTCTTCTAATATAATAATATAAACGCTGAACTTTCATAATTTATTTTCCCTCCACCACGAAGTTTTAAACGGTTTCCAAAAGTTCATCGAAGTTTACATTTAAAAGTTGTAACATATGCAAACTTAAAAAGTTCGAATATTCGCCACAATATTACAGTTTTAGAAGCTATTGTGGTGTTTTACCCAAAAATACGTTTAAAACAAATAAATTCGATTTTGTGTCATACGTTAAACAGTTTAGAATAGTATACCTAAACTTTAATGGCAAGACATTACCGATTTTTATGTAACTAATAATTTTAATTAAAAGTAGTTGGAATTTAAATTAAAAATAATTGTAATTTTATAGGGATTAAATACTATACTGATTACAGATAAGTCAGTTAAATAGTTAGGCCCACAGAGTTGATAAATATTGCAACGCAAAAAGTAAAAAGTGTTGATTAGCATTGATTCCGTTATACGTAACTATACTAAACTCAATGTGAAGGTAAATTTTTGTTTAATTTTATCTCTGAATTGTGATTTAATTTTATCTCTCAACAAAGATGGCTAAATAAAGGAACTGTATGGTCAAACTGCAGGGGCATACTTCAAAAAGTAAATTGTAGTTCGTTTACAATTTGGGGAAAGAATACAGTTTGAAAGGTTTTGAGATTCTAAAGCTTCGTTTGTGGACCAGCTAAACTAAAATTCCAATCTAGATGTATGAAACGTTCTTGAAATAATTTTATTATTGTTTTAACTAGTCTATATTAATTATTTTCGAAATTTCGAAATCACATAAAGCTTTACTGTCAAAGCATAAAATGAATATGATCATAGTACGTAATATACGATGTTTTAATTAAACGACTCTATCATTAACAATACATACATGTTAATTTTTACTGTTAAAATATAACATGGAAAACCTTATTACATAATTCATAAATTATCCATAAAAACTTCCCCTTAATCAACTAAACATTCCCCAACGTACACGTTAAATCATACTAGTTACAGATTTAAATAATTCGACCACGCAGCTGAATCGTTGACGTGAGTTGATCGAATTTCCAAAATTAAATTTACATATGTTTTTGGGTTTCAAACAAATATTTGGGAACTTGATCTACTCACGAAGGTGCTGCCAGCATGTACCAAATATATGGCCATCGGTCACTACGGTAAAAGCCGTGGATTTAATTCTGGTACTTTTACGGTATTTTACGTTTTGATTGTTTCTGGGGGAACCAAATGGGCTATAAGGTCGCGTAAAAAAACAAAATGTGCAGAATTATTTCGTATGTCTATTTTGTTAAAGAAAACTACAAACAAATTTAATTCTAGTACGAAAAATCTCAAAAAAATTTTACTTCCGGTCAAAAATTTGGTCTACTTCCGGTCAATTTTTGTGGCTAACAGACTCGTCCAGGCGACTCAAAAAACCAATCTGTTTACCAAATTTGGTCCAAATCGGACGTGAAATGCGTCCGTTAGAGTGCGCACACGTACATACATAAATATATACTGTACATATATACATATGATGTTTAATGACACCCCAAAACGTGTTCTGGGGACCATGATTGGTGCTCATTTGCTATTCCCGACCTTGGGTCTTACCATAAGGGCCACTGCAATAGCTCAATTTTCCTACGGAAATTCGCTAAAAATACTTACAAAGACACTTTTAGAATAGATTACAGCATACCTGGTTCATCTCAGAATTTAAATATATGTTCTGTAGTTAGTTAAAAATTTATTTAAAAATTTCTTATTCTAAAACATCTCAAAAAAAATTTTTCACGAAATCTATGGTTGGTTTTACTAACGAGAAAGTCAATTGCTATATATTTAAAATCAGTGCTAAAAATGTAATCAAATTGTACGGGATCAATAAAAATGTCTGCAAAATTTATGAAAATGCCAAAATCAAAGTTTTTTTTCCGATATTTTAACTACTTTTATAAATTTTGTTAAATTTCATTCTTGTCCTTTCTCTGGTATATTTGATTACAGTAGTTAATTAATGTGGCCTTCATATAGATTTTGTTTGTCATATTGTTGATCTTAAAAATTTGTTTTTTTCTTGAGTACAGAGTATTTAGTAGCCCGCCTTTTGTTCTTCATTTACTTCTGTTTACAGGTTGATATGTCCATTTAGTGGTTATTTGTTATTTATACTACAAATATCATCAGAATATTTCAAAATAACTTAACTACCTCCAATGTACTACTTTATGTCTTAAGTCATACATTACTTGATGTTTATAAATAAATCTACAAAGTTATAACAAAATGATTACACCATTGTTGTCGCATAACCTCAATCGGTATTGTCATGGAAACGAGTCACTAAATCAGCTGTTCAATGACTTGATTAAAACGTAAAACATGTCCGACTAGTCGATTTATCACGATCGTACAACTAGTAAACTGTTATTAACAAACAGTTGTCAACATCAACGTTTCTTCTATTTTCCATATTCATCTGACTGACGTGTACGGTCAAAAAAACATGTTTTTATAGCTGACCTCATTTACTCTGACTGTCCTTTCCGTTCGAGCTAAAAATAAACCGATTGCAAAGTTAAGGTTCGGCTTACCCTGTAATTCTATTGTAGTCCTTAACCATCAAAGTCGGTAGGCTATAACCTACAAATTGGTTACCTTTACAATGGTGACTTCCGAAGCGGTGTTTACGGATCACTTATCAAATGCGAAACAGCTGTTGAGTGTTAACTTAATGCCTTTAGAATATCGTAAGCTCGGTTACACACTCGGTATTTATTTTAGGTGTGAAGTGGTTGCAACATTAGTACGCGTGTATTGAGCCGTATGAGGAAATGTGATTCGAGAGAGAAATTCCAGACAATGCTGGGTTTGGTAGTTGGTAACATTTCTCTGATAGCTTTTTACGTCTCTACTCTATAGGAGAGTACAATTCATAGATACAAAAATTCCCAACTTTCGCATTTGTTCATCAGAAAGTTCAATGCAATGGTGTGAACGGACTTTGAATGAAAGTCAATTGAAATACCATTGTGCCCTGTGAATTTGTGTGTTTTAAAAGAGTATTTTACGTTATTTCCAGGGTTCCGTAGCTGAAAAGGGGAAAACGGAATCCTTAAGCGATCACTTGTTTCAGACGATTCTCCCAGGAATTGTTAAAGGAACTGCATCTCAATAAAATTTGGCGAAGTTGTAAAATATGCTGACAAAACGCGTACATTCCTATAATCAGAAAAACAAAATAGTATATTTCGCACCTAGGGCCGAAAATTAGGTTTTGCAGGCTTGAGATCGTGCTTCAAGTTCGAGACGGAGTCGAGAACTTGAAACGATCGAGAGCTGCAAAACCCTTTCGGCCGTGGTACGAACGCTATTTTTCACCACACTACACAATAAAATAAACACTATATAAAATTAAAAAAGAATATTTATTTAGCACACATGAAAATGAAACTTTGAGGTTATAAACTAGCTAGCTATGGAAAGTACAGTTTTACCTCAGTGTAGTTTGAAAACAGCCTAACATTTAAAAACAAAACCTAACTTAAATTTTAATCTTTAGTCTTTATTGACATAAAAGTTAAAGGTACAGTTTTGATTGAAAATAACAATTATGTGTGTGCCACTAGTCTGTCGGCAATACCTATTGAATCATTTGCCATATGGGCATATTTCATAACGAAATTGTGTTGAGATATACGTTCATATTTTAATTGAATAAACGAACAGCTGACTTTACGGCCCTAGGGCAGAAAAGAGCTACTTTCGGCCTCCAAATGACGTTCCGAAAATAGCTGAAAACATCGTAGTGTGGTGAAAACTATTTTTCCTACAGTTACTTAATAAAGTGCGCTTTAGAAAAAATATGGATTATAAAACTATATTTTTTTTTCTATTTTGTTATTGGTCTTTTTCAAGGTAGTTTCCTAAAATATTAACCCCCCCCCCCACCACTCTCCCTCAATTTTCAAAAGAACTGCAGCTATAAATTATTGAATAAAATACTAATTTATTTCACAGCCTTCGCAGGATAACCAGCAAATCCAAAATATATTGTAAAAAATATATGAACAAAATGTTGTACATTCATACGTCTTACGGTACGAATGTAGGCCTACATTTGCCGTCACCGCTTTCCTATGGTCCCCATACACCATGTACAATGTCTTCCCGCATTATACTTTTTAGCCAATAGGTTAGATTGTTAGTTCAGTTTGCATGTTTATGTGTTATTATTCGTATCATTTTGGCAATACTTTCAGAACTACTATACGGCTACTTTCTCGGTAGTCAAACTCATGCGTTTGTCAAGCCATTAACTCTAAAAAACTAGGAGGAGAGTGGAACAGTGGTTAAACACGCTCGTCCACCTAGTAGGTAAGTTAGTAGGTTAGGTTGGTAGGTAAGTTGGAACCTACTTACTTGTACTGTACCCAGATCCCCCGTCTTCATTGGTCCAAGTGCCACAAAGTAAGCATGGTATATGACAGAAAATGTACGCTTAAAACATCTTAAAACATCTTGTTTTAAAATGAATCTTAAAACATTCAATTGTATAACTCAATGTTTCACTTGAGAACCAATTGAAAATACTTTTTATATTATTATTCTGTCTATAACATTATGTGTTGATATTTAGGCTTATATGTTTGTATGCGAGTATACATTTTTGTTGTTTACTTTTATTATATTGCAATTTCAAAAGGCTACTCATATTTATTACTTTTATCTGAATTGTGAAAAGATAATCTTTTGAGACATACACAAAATGTAAGCTAAGTTAAATCTGCCCTTTAAAAATTCAAAAAGGCTTTAGTATCTTATATACCCATACATTGTGGGCCTGTATCCTATCCTGCTGTAATAGGTAGAACTATAATTTTTTTATTTCTAGATTACTAGAACTATTATTAATAGAGTTTATTTTGATCTGAAAACTTTACAGTTGCAAGAAAAGTAGCACCACCACTTTTAAAAATTTTAAATATTTAGTCTAAAAAAAACAAAAATCTGTAATATAAAATTAAAAATATATTTTTTAGAAAACTGTTGATAGCCATTTTGCCACGTTTTGTTGTAAAATAAATAAAGGACACTTACAAGGAGATAGTTTGTCTTGGCGATAACTTCGCCAAAACAAACAGTATTATCAATTCCCCTCGTCCTGTCTGTAAATATTTGTCTTTCTGTCGACCCATGTCTCAAATACAATATCACATACACTATTCAAACATATAACATAATATACAACGTAATGTTAAAGATAAAAACCTGTTTAAATAGAGCAAGTAATTGTACGTAACGGAAGTTGGTTTAAACCATTATAGAATTACTAAAGCAAACATCCTATACTTCGGAGACTTTAACGGTCGTGTAGAACAGTAGTGTAGTGAAGTGTAATGTGAATGAATCGAGATTGCTTTCGTTTTCTAAAGTATTATTAACTCGGGATCTTAACAACGTAGTGTGTACAGTTACATTTGATAAGATATGAATAAATACACCATAACTTATAACCAATGAGGTAATAGTATTGTTTCAAGTTTAATAATTATAAACAAATATTTAAGTTTACTTTTAATGGTCGACATTGTTTATATAATATGTTTTTATCTATTTTTATTTTGAATCCACAATAGTGTGTTTTTATTATTTAATAACGTTACATAGGCTATTCATTGTTTTATCATGAATATGAAATGTGATTGAATAAGATTCACGGTAGTGATATATTAAATTTAAATTGTATTTTATTTCCAAATATATTTCTTATTTAAGTAGAAAAAGTTCAAAAAATAGTGCTTGGTGTATTTAACTGGTACTACTTTTTGTATTTATTCGAATCATCCAAAACAAAAACCTGCCTTTATCTGGCATATATATTTCTAATTATTAATATTATATAAGTGATTGAGTTACATCACCTAAATGGGGTTTAATACAAAATAATTTATTTGAATACTTAGTTAATATGATTACACAAATAAAATTCATATGATTTAAAATCTAAGACTATGAAACAGTTAAGTTATTGTTAAATTGCTTTTAAATGGTTGAATAAGTTGGCTGGGCAAATTTATTTACTTCTAACTAGAGAGTTTTCTAGTAATTCGTAAAATAAGGTATTCTATTTCTTATATTAAAAGCTAACATGATTATAAGTAGCAACTAATTCCTCGATTTAAAAAGGGGTTTAGTTGTAAATAGTAAGTAGTCCCTAAAAATATTTCGGATTCATCTTTAGTTATACAGTTTATAGTTATTGGCAAAAGTTCGTTGTCACTGAGCATTAAAAAATAAATACGTAAAATATGAAGGAGATTCGGTAATATTAATGACACAAACATGCAACATTATTCAAACTTGGAAATCTTAAAACCGATCGCCTGAAACTTCCTCAGTCAAATATCTCATAACGGATAAAGGTGTACCTGACCTGGTAAGAATATTCCTAGAATATATATTCCAATAAGGTTGTCAATATATTCTTAATAATATTGCTAAAAAAAATGTGTGTGGTCGGTCGAGAACGAAGTTCATCACACCTTTTTGTTCAAATCCTAATGTAATTTAATGTGGATATTTTGATTATAGGTATTTATAAATTTTCGTAACTTGATGAAAAACCGTTATGTCCCCTATATGCGACTTTCTCTTTATCGCTCTGCCCCTCTCTGCAATTCGTATATTTTTATTTTTTCGGGAAAATTCACAGGATGTAGTTGAGCATTTTATGTGTATTGAATGTATTTTCTAATGTGCCATAAATGTGCACAAAACATAAATGATGTGTTTATGTTGCCGTTAAGGCAGGTAAAATAAATTAAACATACACACAATAATTTTAGGTTGGGTCTAGACTGATGAACCAACGTTTTATTTTTATTGAATGTATTTACGATTAATGGACATTTAACTGTGTTTACCATCCAATCTTTGAGGTTATAATTAATTTTACACCTTTATTATAGTAACGTTAAACGTTTGGAAACAGTAATACTTGTAACAAAATATAAAATTATATTAACTTACCTTTCTAAGTTTGTATTACACATACTTTACATTTCTTGAATCTACACTACAAAATTGCAATAGTCAGATAATTTAACTCACTTGTAATTGTTAATACCAGCGCTAATATTCGAACAAAGCTGACCGGTTCGAACGTCTCCTAACTGAAATTGATGAACCAAATCACATGTTTCTTGAATGTATTTAAACATTCATTACCATAACAACCAATTTGATAACGCTTTTTCGTTACGCGTACATCTTCTATTTGTCAACTCCTAACGCAAGCCGCGTAAAGCAACTTCGTTCCAACAAATGCCCCTCTAATTCTGAAAGTACTTCAGTTAAAACACCAGGAACACCAGGTACTTTAGTAGATTGTGCAGGAAGCTACAAAAAAAAGCTACCGGGGTTATTAAAAAAAATTGACACTTTTAATGAACATAGAAAAATGGGTTTTATCAACAGAAAAAAATTAATAGCGCCATTACAAAGATGGGTTTTTAAATTTTTGTTACCAATGTGGTACTTGTGAATTATATGGATCAAACCTATTTTGTATGAAATTGTGGCTAGGTTGAACAGAGGCGCAACTTTACTATTCGACCCTATGGCAACAGAAATACAAAAATAATAATACAAAAATACCTAAAAGATTCTATTTAGTCACAGTATGTTTACCTGGATTCAACATTTAACAGAAGAATCTAAAACAACGTCGTTGTCTGCAAAAATATTAGGCTAGGGTCGAACAGTAAAGTTACGCCGGCGTCGGACACGCAGTGACACGCTCGCCAGACAGTGAACACAATTATAGGTGGGGTCCGTATAGTGCACATAGGTGGGGTCCGTATAATACACAAGTACCAACTATGTTATAGATATTCTATATGAGCCCCGCGGGTTACACGGCAAACATCTATTCGATAGGCAAGTTCTGACCAGACTCCATTAAGGGTATTGACGTCAACACTTCTTATGCACAGCCTTAATTCCAAAAGGCTCAATGGGGAATTAAAAACTTGATCTTTAACATAACTCCAAAGAAAGAAATCACATGGGGTCAAGTCTGTGCTGCGAGGTGGCCAAAGCTTGAAGACGCGTTGTCGTCAGTTGCACGACCAATCCAGCGCCTGGTAATTGCTCATTGAAGTATTCTCTGACATCATGGTGCCAATGCAGTGGAGCTCCATCTTGAACCAAAACGTAGTCATTACTGTCTTCCTCTAATTGAGGGATAAGCCATTCACTCACCATGTCCAAGTAGGATGTGCCTCTGATCGTACTTTCTTGAAAGAAGAACGGCCCGTGTATCTTTTGTTTTGATGCAGCACAAAACTCGTTTATCTTAGGAGAATTTCTCTCGGGGTCAACAATTATTACTCTATGATGTTTTGTTCCCCAGATACGCAGGTTGTGTTTGTTTACCTTTCCACTGATATGAAACGTTGATTCGCCGCCAAAAGTTGGTCGATCAATGAATCCACTTCTTCTAAACATATTTTCTCTAGTTCAAGCTCACAAAAAGCTTTCACAACGCTATTATTAACCATTTTTAAATCAACAACAATAACAGTTATCTAGCAACAATGTTCCAAGAATCAGCTGTTAAAGTAAAACTTTAGTTTATTAGCTACCCACAGATGCCAACGTGACTGGTATAAATTATGGAGTTTCAATTTTATTGATTTAGAAAAGTGTCTAGGCTATTTCTTTTTTAATAACCCTGTATAACCTATCTAAACATTTATTTGTGACTTATGTTTCTCTTGGAGTGTGATTGTATTGTTATAATTCTGTTTAACCGTTGATGAGTGTTTGGTATTAATATGATATTGATATAATCGTCAGGAACAACTGACTGTTCGAAATCCTTTAGAGTTAAACTCCCTCTGTTATGGCTTATTCTGTTTGGCTTACAAAGAAAATGTTGTACCAAAAGTATAGACCCTTTCAAATTATTTGTCTGGTAGTTATACGAGCCTAGAAAGCATGAGGAGTTCGCGAAGCTTGTAGGGAGTCCATGAATTATTATTGCATAGGCCCTAAGTTACAAAGCAATACATACAACTTTGAGATGAAACGTACTTTTGTGTAAATGATATCGCCAGTTTACTGAATTTAAAAAGTTCTACTAGTTACATATCTAGAAGATATAAACTACTTGAACTTTTTCTAAAGGTGCAATAATAGAATAAACTAACATCCTCTTTTTCTAGTGTAAACACTAACACCTCTATCTATACTAATATTATAAAGAGGTAAAGTTTGTTTGTTTGTTTGTTTGTATGTAAGGGGTAATCTCTGGCACTACTGAACCGATTGAAAAAAATAGTTTTACTAATAAAAAGCTACACTATCCCTGAGTAACATAGGCTATAATTCATTTCGATAAAAACCTTTTTTATTTCAATATTTTTAAATTTGAAAAATATTAGTCGGAAAAAATTCTTTGGTTAGGCATAGAATGATAAACCAACACATGTATTTACATTTATTACCGTAGCAACCAACTGAATAAAATAACAGATAATATAGCTGCTGTTCGCTCCAATATTTCCTCTAACAGCTTATTTCCAAATTTTAAGCAATTATTTTTGTATTTCTAGTTTTTAGGTTAGGGTTTTAAAGTGTAGACCTTTTAACCATTATTATAACTGCTGTTATAAAATATAAGAAATAATTTGATTTGAACATTTAATATTATTTACCATCTTAGTTTTGAGGTTATTATTAATCTACACCTTGATTATAAATAGAAAATAACATCTGTTTTTAGAAGGTTCAGTTGGGGTTGGCATGCGGAGCACACAGAGGTCTCCCCTAGTAATCTATAGAAAGAAATCTTGTTTGTCTGATTCATAACCATAGCTCCCAAACCATTCAACTGATTTAAGAGAATTTCGATATGGTGGTTTCTTATATGTTGTAGGCACCTTATTATATTAGAAAGAAATTTTCTGTATTTCACTTAAATGAAGGCTACAAATCAAATTCTCCAGAAAGCCAAATCTCTATAACTATTTAAGCTAAATACGTAAATTTTGGAAGACATTTTGCTATTTTACTATGGGCAAGGAACAATACAAATATTTTCGGGTGTTTCAAAATGACGGAGCGAGAAAAAGACTTCTATAATAGCTGTTACTATATCCTCATAACTATATAAAATGGAAGAGTACAAAATGTTTTTATGGAACATTTATATTTCATTAGTAAGAAAATTTTCTGGATAAAGTAAAAAGGTATTCCGCAAAGTCATTTCTATGCCGCTGTAACTGCTTATACAGTACTATAAAAGTATATAAAGCAGTTAATGTACTTTAAAAGGGCGAACAAATTTACAATTTTGTCGGAAGGCATTACTCTGTAACAGATTTTAAACGAAATGTGAAATTTGGCTACAATGTTTCTGTATAATATTGTTAATTTATACATGATTGTTTGCCTCCTGAACTTAAAAAAAAACACGGGTTAGTTCCGAACGACCGGCTGGCCAGCATGCTCGATGTGTGTCGTGTGTTTTTTGTTTTTTATTTATTAATGTTGGACATGTGTTGTTTTATTTAATGTTAGGTGTGCTTTTTGTTATTTGTGTTTTGTGTTTCTTATGACTTGACAATGGAAGCATAGAGTAAGCTTCCGAAACCGGTCGTCGCTAATTAAAGCACAGAACTGTTGACGGTACGTAAGGTATGTAACCTAGTTTATTAATATTGTTAAGCTATTGCTATACTGTATGACAGTAACAGCTTACTTTAAAATTGTGGATAAGGCCCAAGATATGCATTTTTGGGTAAACACAGTAAACTCTTCCAAAAAAACTCTTCCTAGGCTATTTCACTGTAAGATTATAATATAAATGGGAAATTTGCTCTTAATTTTAATTGTAGGTATGGACCAATAAATAAATTTCGAGGTAAAAGTGCAAACTCTTCCGGAAAAGCAATTGCTTGGCCATATAACGGTAACATCTTATACCTTGACTGCGAAATTTTGGTCTTAATTTTTCTACAAAACTATATTATTATAGGCACGATCCCAAAAATACATTTTCAGGTAAAAGTTGTTAAATCCTTCAAGAAACCCTTATTGCTATTCAATATCACTGTAACAGCTTATACCATAAATCCAAAATTAGGTCACATTCTAACAGAATATTTTATTGACGGTAAGGCTCAAGAAATAAAAAGTAGTTAAAGTAAAAGTGGTACAAGTGGTTAACCCTTCCATATAACCAGACAATATTTCTGTAACAGCTTTGATATAATTTTAATATTTATTGTATATTTTTCTACTAAACTGTATTATTATGTGTATGGCTCAAGAAATGCTATTGCTATGTAGTATAACTATAACAGCCTATAGTATGAATACACATTATGAATGCGGCATTTGGTCTTAATTTATCTACTAGAATACATTATTGTTGTTAAGGAAGTATAACTAGCAGCTATGTTATTAACTGCGAATTTAGGTTTTCATTTCCAAATAGAATATATTATGTATACATATAACTAAAACTGAAGTGTCTGGCTGTGATTTCAAAATATAAGCTTTTTTCTAAGGGTACAAATACACAGGCAGCGATGCGACTAGACGCGACATCCAAACACATAGAGGGCGATGCGAAGCGGAGCGTCTTGTTTTTGTTTCTTGAGCTCATAACTTTGTAAATTTTAAATCTATAATTTTTTTACTGACATATATAAATTCTTTTAACCTTTCCCTACAAAAAAAGCTATGGAATACTTTTGGATTGTGGTTCATTTACTATATCTAGCGAATTTTTGAAAAAATGCTTTCAAACGCCAGAAAATCCATTTTCGTTAGGTAAGACTAAGCTTACTTGTACTTGATAGAGCAGCAGCTACTTCAGTACACATTTTGTCTACAACTCCTCTGTTCCTGTGATGTATGTGATTTGATTCCCAAATCGGTTGTCTTGAAAACACCTCATTAATTAACAACTCACCATCCATCTCGGCTACTGAACACATACTGCTATCGCTTCTAGTCGCTTGAAAAATCAGACTGATTTGTTTCAAAGCTTGTCGCGTCGCGTCGCATCGCATCGCGCCCTGTGTGTTTTATGCCGTATGTTAATACGTGTTTGATAGTATAGCGTCGCGCCTCGTCGTATCGCATCGCATCGCTGCCTGTGTATTTGTACCCTAAGCTAATATGGTTTTCACACATTACCAAAACCTAATCACACATTTATAAATGTTTTTGTCTGTCTGTCTGTTTGTTTGGCCAAGCTAATCTCCGGAATGTCTGAACCGATTTTGACGAAACTTTCATTAACATGTAAAAGACTATTCAGAGAATATTTTAGACTATTTTTATTCCGACAATATTAAAAATTATAGTTAAAAATTGAAAAATGTAAAATGTATGGACAAAATTTTGGATTTTGTGGATTTTGGATTATGTTGGGGATATTACGTGACTATTTCTGTCTTACATTATGTACATGTCACATCTACCCCCCCCCCCAACTTAAATACAAGTGCCTCTGTCCTAATCAATCATCGTTTCCTTAAAAATTCCTAATCTAAAATTTAAAAAATGTAAAAATTATGAATTTTGTAGTTTGCATTGGCATCGCCTTAAGTCATCGCAGGGGTTGGCGAGCGAAGCGAGCTGGGACAGAGCAGTGCCCCTAGTTGTAGATAAAACAAAAGAAATACACGCTTGTGCAAAATCAGGAAATACTTTTTTACGCGATTCAATATGACGACAATGTAGTAAACGTTTTGAAAAACAAACTACTAATATCCATACCCACTTAGGCTACAGAAGTAAAATATATTGTAATAATGTTTGTTTTATACTGTAAGTAGGCTACGGACACCCAAAACGTATATTAGGAATAAATATCCCATGTCTATTTGTATATACAAAGCTTTCAAATGTATGTTTTTGTGAAATTTTATTAAGTTTCTGTTCAATCCAATGATTTCTGGTGGAGAAATTAAATGAAATTTCCGTTTTGTATATTGTTGACATTTAGTTTATAATGTATTTGAAGGCCAAACTTTGTGTGCAGTTCAGGTCACTGAACGGGTGGCATGGAACAGAAGTTCAGAACGTCTTGAAGAGAAACCCTCCTCACAGCATCGATTGTTTGTTTGTTTGTTTGGCTTCGCTTAATCCAGCTAGGCTATAAATCTACACTACATAAACACTTGAAGTCCCCTGGCACTGGGAAACGTTTTTAAAGTTTTGACGCGCCTGGAAGATACTTTCTTGTATCTTTAACAGATCTCATTAAACATTGGGGTGTCGTAAACTCACAGTTTGCTATAGTTGGAATCTCGAACACAGTTTCGTAGGTTCGAGCCTGGTTACTGACGTTTGATTTATTTGCGCTATACGCATAACTCGTCTTCTTAGCATAAAGTAAAGAAGTTAAAACTAAACATCGAGTTCTGTTACCTTTTCCCGCTATTATATTCCTGTCATGCACTCAAAAACTCTGGCCTTATAGCGCATGCGTCAGAATCTATTGTCCGTTTTGTTACGTCTCCGACTTTACATTCTGTATTTATCCTTACCGACACTGTCCAAGTAGTCTCTCCTTTCTCCGCTAGGAACCGACTCCGTACGGTATCCAGTTTTTAGTACCTTTCTTATCTCATATACAGAACAGCTGACTTATTCTTGACCGTTAACCTTGCTTCTTTTAGAACATTCGAGAAGAGAGTCCGCCATTGCTTCCACTACAGGAAAGTCCACCTTGTCATGTCGCTGATATAGTTAAATTATTGTTGTGGATTAATTCCTTATATTTTTTTTTGTCGCGAGTTATGCGCAAGGCTATTTAACATGCCTTTGTTATAAGCCTTTATTTTGTGAATACCAGGTAAGGATGTTTTAGCTTTACCTTGATAATTATGAAATGTTTACTTGTAAAATTTAATAAGGTTAGTTCCACCGTTGGCTTATGAATAACTTTTCAAACACATTTTGTTCGATTTAATAAAAAACCTATGTATTTCATTTTTACTACAGCCAAATTTTAAAATGCTAATCTTACAGCCTACAAAAACTTTAAAGCTGATGCTATGTTGTGTATTACTAAAGTCTTAACATATTTCAAACAAAACTAGCCTAAACTGTTCTGTATTAATTAACTGTAACTGTGTAGTTTTCTGCAGTATAACCAGAATATTGAAAACTTTTAATGAGCTATAGGCATAATATTACTGATATATATATTATGTAACTAAACAAGAACATTTTTATGTTGCCATGTGGTTTGGTTAACATGTAGAAACATTCTTATGCAACATGATACATGTTGTATTAACTATTACAATCTTTAAGTAGCAATTTGTCACCTTGTGCTACAAATTTTAAAACAGCTAACTCAAAAGAACTATCTGTTTTATGCTTATTTAAATTAGCTGCAAGTTTTCTAAAAAAGAATTGTTATTTGTGTTATGCAGTTACACTGGTTCAACTTCAGGGGATATTTAACCCATACAATGCCATAAGCTACACCACAGCTACGCCTTACTGAAAAGGCCTACCTTCCAACAGGACTTTAAATACAATAAAATTCTTATATCTACAGTGTTCTAGTTACAGACAGAGATTAATTTGAAATATGAATGATCTGCGGTTGATTTTTGTGTTAAATATTAAACAGGCTGTATTTTGAAAAAGTAATTTTGTGTATGAATACTATATAGGATATGTTTGTATTTAATAATTGGGAGGAGCAAGCTATAGCACATTTTGGAACTTAGCCCTAAGGGCTGTATATTAGAAATTATATACCTTTTTTTTTATAGAGAGACGTCTCATAATTAATTTTGTTTATTTATTCAATTATTTATAATTAGCTTTAGAGTTGGCCAACGACATATATAATTATCTTTAAACAAATCCATGGTATTTCATGTTAATTTTCTTTTGTAATCTTGTCTAACCTTTTTGTATAATTTCTGTAATCATTATTAAAGGGGAGGGTTTTTGATTTTAATTTTTTTTGGGGAGGGCTTTTAAATTCAATTTAATTAAATATATATGTTTTCTTCAAATCTGAAGTTTTCTTGTACTAAGGGCATATAAATAATTTAATTTTTTTGTATTAAGGGCATATAAACTTTTTTTTACATTTTGGTTAATAAAGCCAAAATTTATATCTATTTCTATGGTTTATTGAGTTAACCTCTAGGTATCTTGTGTATTGTGAGTAATAAGCTGAAACATTCCTACGTTTGGTGATATTTAAATTTCAAGGTAAGTTTTGAACATGACCAATCTATGTGGCCCAGTATTGCTTCCGATTCCCTATTTAATCGTTTTGTAAGATTGGTACAGTTTACAGTTTAGTTGATAGCATGGGCCTTATAGAGACTTGCTGCGCTACTACCTGACCTAACTACATCGGCTCCTATTCACTACCACATTGAATTATGAATATCCTTGTCTCAGTGTTTAATTCAAGATCCAAATGTCTTCATTTCAGTAACGTACCTCATGTTTAAGTAAACCCTATTATGAAGTTTAAACTACAAAAAACTAACATTAGGCTACATTTGATTTATTGTAACGTGTATTTCTGTGCTATTTCAATTCTAACACATTGTTAAAATTGTTTTCTGAAAGCAAATCTATTCTCCCAAATAAAATAATATACTCTCCAAATAACTACTACAGTTTTTACTATACATCAGGATTTAGGTCATGAGATAGTACAGCACCAATAATGCTCTGATGTTTTCTATAAACTAAAGTTAGTACTTATTTTTCTCAATCCTTAATTCATTTTGATAACAAATTTTGAATTTAAAGATTTTTCCTACAGTTTTTATATTATTATTCAGTTATTTCTGTACGATATTCAATTTTTACTATCCTAAAAAAAACAGCTCTTCTATTAAAATAAAATGTAAACAAAAACCCTATTTTTTCACTTTGTATTAATGTTCGTATTATTCTTGAAAATATAAATATAAAAAAAAATGTTATTCCTAATAACTAGTTTAATGAGTTTTATGAGGTTGATGTTTTCATGCGGGCTACTAGCGTAAGATCTCCGTTTCAATAGCATGGACAATGCCTGCATATGCTATCAACTAAACTGTAAACGGACAATAAGTGGCCGCTACTGCCACGACCTTAGCAGGGTCCAAGTACCTCAATAATCATTTCCGTAAAAATTTTAGAGCATACAATTGTTATTTGTTTCACCACGAGGGTTGGTGGCGAAGTTTACATATTTCAGTAGTTGTGTTTAAGTTTAGCATTTTAAAGTGGAGTGCTTATTTTCCAAGTAATCCATTTTATAACCTTTATCTACCTGCTACAGTGGTTTATGTATTGAAACGTGCTTAAATGAAGGCATTAAACAAGAGGTACTTAGTTGTTAATTCTACTTTTTGTGTATTGTATACAAGACCAAGAATACATCAACGGCTTCTCTCCTGCAAATGTTTCATTTTACAACTACTACATACTGTTTATGCTTGTAAACTTGGTGTCCATAAAGTAAGGAATACGTTGAAAATGGATGAACATAAAAAGTATTCTGGATGTGTGCAAAGTAACTTACTGGTTTTTGAAGTGGCAAAAAGGTCATTATGTGTGATTCTTGTTCATATAATTTGTTTTATTCTATTTTCAATGGTGAAGTAAATTATCGGTGTTTTTATTTGACATTATTTATTTAAAAAAAATATATTACAGTTATTTTTGAAACTATGAGCTATTAATAAGTATTTTTTCATTAACTCAACTATTAATGTGTAAAACGTGGATTAATTTCAAACTCATTGTACAAGTATCCAAGCCACAAATAGATATAACTAAATTTACCTTTTATCCGTCGTGTGACTTCGTTGAGCGTATGTTTATGACGCGTTTTGATACATATGTTTCTTCATCAGATTTTAAAAAAATTAAAATGTTCACATTACTTACAACACAAAAACATTAACTCACAACACAAAACACACAGCTGTGCCACGGTTGTTGTACAACCGTGAAACAAAGTAGACGTTTAACCAGATTAGAGATATCGGCATGAATCCAGGTACTTGGCCTCGCGCTGGTGCGATGGGCCGGGGGTGTGGGGAAAGAGCGTAAGTTAAGAAAAAAACATTTTCCCACACCGCTTCCTAATTCAATGTGACTCATCCTTCAAACGAACTAGTTGATGTTTACCTCACCCTTAACACGTTCACTGCTACCCAAATTTCGTACTTTCTTATGCTACATTCGATTCCAAGTCACCGTGCAGTACAGAGCGCCCATAAGCCATGTTATCCATACGACTGTCTCAGCGATAGTAGCCAACTAAAACACATCAACTCCCATGCAACCCTCGGTCAGTTGACGCAACCCGCATGACAATAAACGTGATGTTCACTGTAATGGTAGTAGCATGTCTATTGTCCCGCAAGACCTTTACTGCACGGTGAACGTGCAATCATGTGTAGGAGCTGACCTTTTATTTATATTTATAGCCTAATGAGTGGAAATTATTTATTTTTTATTTTTAAACCTTTCTACGTAATACTCACAAATATTTTAAATCCGACGCACATGGTCGTCCATAGCACATAGGCTTAAAATTGGCGTGAAGCACGCAATGCATAGTGTATTGAAAATTTTCCCAATTCGTAGGTTGGCGTGAAATGCACTGTGCGCCGGCCGCTTCTCATAGTGTTCAGTGTCAAGCTCACAAGTGCATCCTTAGCAGTGAATATGTTAAACAGATATGTACCGGGTAATGATGTTTTTAGTCAGATTAGTAGCGGTTTACTCAAGTGCCAGCATCCGCGCCGGTATCTGTACATGTCACAGTTGTGTGTTTTGTGTTGTGAGTTAAATATTTTTGTGTTATATGTAATGTGAACATTTTATGAAACATGTGTTTCGAAACGCGTCATAAAAATACGCTAATCGAAGTCACTTGACTGATAAAAGGTAAATTTAGTTATATAGTTTTTTCTTTTCTTATACTTTGTACAGTATTTTACTTTCTCACTATAAGTAATCGCAAAAAAACTTGAAATTTTTGTGGAAATATCCGTTTTGGGACCCACTGTAAAAAAAGTGGTTTTTACAACCACTTTGAGAAACAACCCCCTTTTTCGTCAAACAATCCCCAAAATATCAGTTATTATTTTATAAAAAAAACGGCTCTAACGATTTGTATAAAATTTGGCTTATTTGTAGCCCTTAATGTACCCTACCATATGCAAAAATCCGCATCTTCCTAAAAATTCTCGTTTAGCTAATAATAATAATAACAACTGATTTTTGGGGAGTTTTTAGCCAAAAAGGGGTTTGTTTTTCAAAATTTTTCAAAACCTTTTTTCATGAATCTACACGCCTATTTGACGTGTTTGGTGCAAATTTGTTTGAAATCGATAGAATTTTTTCTCTCTAGAATTAGTATTATTAGTTATCTCTTACTTTTATATCACCTCCTCTACCCTACCTACAATTATGAAGTCACAGTGAATCTGTTTGATAATTTAAATATGTTTGTGAGAAAATATGTGCCAGTTTCTGGTACCGTTTATTTCAAAGTTAAG
Organism: Philaenus spumarius; assembly: GCA_018207615.1. NCBI lineage: Eukaryota > Metazoa > Arthropoda > Insecta > Hemiptera > Aphrophoridae > Philaenus > Philaenus spumarius. The sequence continues at coordinate 29,624 of JAGFPH010004056.1, read as the reverse complement.
TGGAAATATGTCAAACCCAATATGGGCGACAATATTCAAAACCGATGAAAGTAAAAGTCAATGCGCTGAAATGGACATAAAGAATACAATTCTCCTTTCATTTCACCCACAATTTTGTTATACTAATTCAGAACAATTAAGCCCTAAGTCTGGTACCTCGTTCTAAGTTTTGTGATGTTCTAAATATTTGAGTTGGCTTCCAGACTTTGAAATAAATGTGTTTTTAATCAAACTTTTGATCAATTCGAATATCCTGTTTAATTTCTTTAGGATTTACAATAAGATGAATCATCACACGTCACACATATACTAAGGTGTATTTTAAGCCCAAAGTGAATATATGTTTAACAGTTTTAATATTTCTTGGAGCATTATTAAACATTTACTTTTTAGGAACGCTTGATGTAAATTTCATGTTTTCAGTGCGAGTTACTCTTCTCCCAGTATCGGTAACTTTCAGACGACCGATGAAGAACATTTTGAACACAGCTCAATAAGTATGCCTATACTAATGATGTTTTTACAATTTTTATATTTGAACAGAAATAATGTCCGAATAGATTATGCTGTTTGCACATTATTTTAATTCAAACTATACTTTTAAAATGATGTAGAACTCAAGACAGTCTGTCATTAATAAAATTCTTGTGGCCCCCTGGTGAGCCGTCACCCCCAAGGTGCACGGTAGTTTACTATCACCAATAATGATGTGTACAATTTGATATTTCTATCTGTTAAGTTGGAAAGTTACTAATCCGGTTCCTAACGTAATTATCAACCTTGTACACAGGTTGTAAGAAAACCCCTTAGTGGGCTACACAAAATCGGATTCTCCGAAATAGATACGATATTGAGATCAATTTGGTACAAGCATGTTGTAAGTTATGATTTTCAAGTGTAACGAATACAAAGAATTTATTTTTATAATTTCCAAATGTGGCCTTAACAAATTAAAACGTGGAATATCTTGAAAACTGGTAACTTTTAAAAAAATTACAAGTACCAAAGTGTTTTCTTTTTCGTTTCTGTAAGATAAAGGATGCCCGAGTTATCAACAAAAAACTGAAAGCATAATTTCCTGGTATTTGTTCAAAACATCTAAAATAAGTCTAAAACCGACATTTTTTGAATTCTAAAAGTTGTAATAAACAAGATAAAATCCATTGCTCTGAAATGCATATAACAGTCAGATTATTGTTGACTTCGTCACTGTTATATGTGGAGACCTAAATATTAATGTTCTTGAGAAATCTAGAAGTTCGGATAGATTGAGAGATTTGTTGGCAACTCATGGTTTGAAATGGTATGTGGACTCTCCCACAAGGGTGATGGGGTCCTCTGCAACGGCGATTGATAATTTAATTTCTAATATTGTCATAGAGGATATTTCAGTTGAAATTGTTCGCACTGATGTCTCCGATCATTATGCACAGGAGATTAAACTTTTTAATCACTTGCCAATTTTTACAACACCTGAATTTAAAAAACTTAGAGATTATCGATCCCATAACATTGACTTGTTTAAAATTCTTTTAAAGAAAGAATGTTTGGAGAAGCTTGAAGACTTCAAAAATATAGATGAACAATTTACATATTTTATTGATACATTCATGTTCTTACTGGATGTATCTTGTCCCTTAAAAACTATAAAAGTAGATGTTAAGCACCAAAGAGTAAACTGGATAACAAAGGGGATTCTTGTTTCCAGAAATAATTTGAAATTTTATCATGAAATTCACAAAAGAACAAACAGCGTCAAATTTAAACATTTTTATAAAAATTATAAACAAATTTATAGAAAGATTATTTTAGCAGCAAAAGCCTATGAAGTCTCAAAGAAAATAAGTTGCTCCAATAATATTAGTAAAACTACATGGGAAATAATTAATGAATATGGAAAACAAAATAATAGATCCGAAACTGTTGCACTAAACATCAAGGGGAAAACATATTCTGAGCCTTCAAGAATTGCTGATCTTTTTAACAATTTTTTTACTTGTAATATAACTAATAGTCAAACTTTAAATCCTGTACCCATTAATGTTAATAACAGATACCCATCCATGTTTCTTTCTCCTGTGTGTGTGGAGGAGGTATCCAGGGTGATTAAAAGCTTGAAGAATAAAAAAGCCACTGATATTGATGAGATTTCATCTTGGCTCATCAAACAATGTGCTGATGAGTTGGTCAAGCCTTTACAGGTTTTAGTTAACTCTTCTTTCTCTGATGGTAGATTTCCTTCTAGATTAAAAATTGCCAAAGTCCTTCCATTATTTAAAAAGGGTGACAGTAAAGGCATTAACAATTACAGACCCATCTCATTACTTCCTGTGTTCAGTAAAGTTTTTGAAAAACTATTTCTGACACAACTTTTAAATTTCTTAGATAAATTTAATATTCTTTTTAGTGGCCAATATGGCTTTCGAAAGGGTAAATCTACAGTTGATGCAATAGTCAAATTAATTGACTTTGTTGTAGAAGGTCTTGACAATAGAAATAACGTTATGAGTATCTTTCTGGACCTTTCGAAAGCGTTTGACCGTGTTGATTTGAATTTATTACTTACAAAATGTGAAAGACTTGGCATTCGAGGACAGCCATTTCTGTGGCTAGAATCGTTTATTTACAATAGAACACAATGTGTTACTGTTGCAGGAAGGCTGTCTAAAATGTCGAAATTAAAATATGGTGTACCTCAAGGGTCAGTTCTTGGACCAGTTTTGTTCTTAATCTTTATAAATGATTTGTCATCAGCAGTATATGTGGATAGATTAATTCAATTTGCTGATGATACAACTTTAATATTCAAAGCAGATTCTCTCCAAAATCTAGAGCAAAGGGCTTTTGTACAGGTCAATGCTGCTTATCAGTATTTCACTGAAAATAATTTGGTAATCAATCCAGAAAAAAACAAATATTTGAATTTTAGTTTAAAACCAAACACTTTTCAGACATTAAGTGTCTTTCTTGGAGAAAAAGAACTTGAAGAAGTAAATTCAATAATGTTCTTGGGTCTTACCATAGATAACAAGCTGACCTGGAACTATCATGTCAATAGCATCAGTGCTAAAGTTAGTTCAGGAATATTTGGACTAAGAAATTTAAAATTATATTGTAACTCTTCAGTTCTTTTAACAGCTTACTATAGTCTAATATACCCACATCTGAGCTATGGACTTCTACTTTGGGGGAATTCATCAGTTCAGAATATGCAAAGAGTGTTTGTCCTACAAAAAAAAAGCTATAAGGCTTATAGCAGGTATAAATAAACAAAAATCTTGTAAAAAATACTTTAGAGAATTGAGAATTTTAACACTTCCTAGTATGTATATAATGGAATTAATTCTCTATTTTAAATATAAGTGTGATCTTGTTCAGAACAAGGACATACATAATTATAACACCAGGACCGCTTGCAACTATCGTGCTAATCGGCACAGGTTGAATTTATATAATAAACTTCCTTTGCAAGCAGGTCCTTTATTCATGAATAATCTTCCCATTAAAATAAAAAAGATACAAAATTTAAATTCTTTTAAAAACAGCCTTAGGCAACTAATGTTGTCTGGATCCTTTTACTCTGTGGAGGAGTTTATGTGCCATGATTTTGGGTCCAGTTCCCTTTGAAGATCCTCTGAATGTGAAGTCTGATCTTCCCTTTCACATGTTCTTGGTTGGGTCCTTAAAGGTTTTCTATTGTTGTTGTTATTATTATAATTAATTATTATTGTTGTTGTTATTACCTATCGTAAGTTTTTATTATTGTTACTTTGTATTCTGCGGAAATGAAATTATTAAAAAACTGTGAATTATTCTATGTAGATTTTTAAATGACTAGTATTGGTTACATGTATATGTTTTATTGTATGGTTATTGTTTTTGTAAGTTACATATATATTGTTAGTATTGTTATATTGTTGACTTGTCTTATACAAATATTTGTCAAAGAGACCAATAAGTGATTGATTGATTGACTGTACTAGCCACTGAAATGGTACTAATTAACATTAATAAACCATAATATCAGTCGACATTTTGAAATGGTTAAGAGCCACATTTGAATTTGTAATGCATTTCAGAGCAATGGATTTCATCTTATTTATTAAAACTATTAGATTTTTTAAAAATGTTAGGTTTAGGCTAATTTTGTAGGCAATTAGCAAGAAATTATGTTTTCACTTTTTTCTTTAACTTGGTTATCCTTTGACCTACAGAAACTATCAAAAAAGCTTGTTGTCTGTCGTTATAAACAAAAAAATGTTGCCTCTTGTACATTTTTTGTTTAAACGGGTTTAAATATATTCCACGTTAAAAACTTGTAATGGCCGCCATTTTTAAAATTATAAAAATTTACGCTTTGTGTTTGGTACACTTCTCAATCGAAACGTACAAAATGATTGTATCAAATTTCAACTTGATGACATCTATTTCTGCAGTTGGTGAGATTTTGTAAAAAACAAACAAAATGGCGGATTGCGATTAAACTAAGCCGAATTCGAAAAAAGTTACTGATAATTCTTAATTGATTTATTTCAACATATACAACCCGATCCTAAATAGGCCTCAGGTTTTTGTGAAATCCTGTATAGTTAATAGAAATCATGTATTCATTGACAATGATTTCAAGTATTTATAATAAAATTGATGATTGCACTACATTAAAAGTTATTTATGTTTTCTTTTGGAGCGTGACTTCTTCCTTTTTTTAATTCTAGAAACTGTTTCAAAGTTAATGTTGTTAATTTTGTCTTGCACGAAAATTTACGTACATGTGAACATATTTAGGAAATCTACCAATAGTTAAACATCTAAAGAGTGTCACTTCGTTTAAACAAAACCCTGACTATTATTTTTCACCTTAAAAACATTTGACTCGAATACGCTGAGTATATTTTTTCTGAATCATAGATCAACTCGAAATAACGGACAAACTTTAGACTTTATAAAACTAAAGTATTTAATTATTGTATGTACTTAAAAACTTTATTTCACTGAACTTTGTAAAACAACTTGAAACAACCGAGTGTGTCCTCTACTTACAACAGAACAAATGCGCATAATTCCTGTGCATATTTTATAGCTCACTACCTCAGTGGCGACTAAAAGTAATTTATTATCCGATGAATGTACAGCGGCGCCCTGGATGCGGACAATATCCGTTGTGTGTTGCCAAAACCGTGATACAATAGTTTTAACAGAACAGAAACTGCGATGTAAACAGTTTCTCCAAGTAGTGGTAAATGTTAAAAATGTATACGTTTGTAGAAAAATAAGAATGATTTATTTGTTATTAAATGCAGGTATTCAAAGGACCAGCGAAATTCTCTAACTACGGAACTTATTTTAGAATTCTCCCGAAGATTGCACAAACTCTTGGATTGTATGCTCTTTATTGGGACTTTTATGAAACATATTTGTTACTGGTAATAACGTTTTAAAAAATCAATCGTCTCAAAAAAAATTTAAGATTAAAACATTTCACCATTTGTATGCCTTTAGCTAGCTAAACTGTTAAAGATAAAGTAAAATAGTTTGCCGATGAAATTTTATCAACGAAAAAATGATAAAATTACCTAAAACACTTATATCTCCATAGCTTTCAACAACATTTTCATCAGTAGGCCTACTACTTGGGGAAATCAGTAAACAACTGTGTCAATAATAAACAAAGTAGAAATCAGAAGTTGAAATGCATTATTCTATGTCCATATTAGATAGATAAGGTCACTACTTTTATGACTTTAATCACTGACTAGTTCTTTTTACTTTCTCACTATATAGTATAGAGAAAGTATAGTGATCGCAAAAGAAATTGATGTTGAGATATTTGTGTAAATATCCGTTTTGGGACCAGCTGAGTCAAAAAAAGTGGTTTTAACAAAATGTCTGTATGTAGACCTATACAGAGCTAGAGCGAAAACTATTTAGAACAAATTTGCAAAAAAACATGTCAATTAGGCCTGTATGGACGAAAAAAGGATTTGAAACATTTTGAAAACAACCCTCTTTTTGGCCAAAAAAACCCCAAAAATCAGTTATTTTTTTATAAAAAAACGGCTCGAACTATTTTGACAAAATTTGGCTTATTTGTATCCCTACCATATGCAAAAAATCCGAATCGTTCTAAAAATTCTCGTTTAGCTAATAACAATAACTGATTTTTGAGGGGTTTTTGGCCAAAAATTGGGTTGTTTTTTTCAAAATTTGTCAAAACCTTTTATCGTGCATTATACATGTTTGGTGCAAATTTGTTCGAAATCGTTCGAATAGTTTTCGCTCTAGCTTTGGTAATAACAGTATTTATTAGTTACTCTCCTACTTTTATATATCCTCTCTCCTACTTTAATACAATTATGAAGTCACAGTGAATCTGTTTAATAATTTAAATATGTTTGTGAGAAAGTATGTTCCAGTTTCTGGTACCGTTTATTTTTAAACAACTTGACACTTCTCTGCACAGATGATACTTTTAATACTCTACTAAGCGTTATCTTACCAGTGATCTGGCTGTCGCATGTATTATCGGAGTTCAGAAAAATAGATGTTTTGTGTACATTAACGTGCATATAGTTACACATTTAACCTATAAACACAATTGATAACTGGTGCATGCTAAACATTTCACAAATGTGTACTGCAGTATAAAGAGATTTGGATATTTGTAGTTTTGTCACTTGTTAACTCAAAAAATAAATAACACGTTTAGAGAAACTTTTATGCTTCTTCGTCATTTTTCAAAATGAGCTTTACAGTATTTGAAAAGCTAAACCGTACAAGATAAATCAAAATAGTAAGCGCAAGAAACGTTTGTAATGAAAAGACGTACAACCAGAGAGAACAATGTAATTTGTACACTGTTGTAACATTAATTTCTTTCTCACTTGTTTCTTTAGCAATTTAACTTAATACAAATCTGATTAATATAGTGAAGTTTAATACTGAATCACATAGCGGAAAATGAAGACAGGGACCTAAAAGCAATAATTTTTGTTCGTTTAGGGCTATTATACGTTCCACTTTTACAAAATAATTACTTCCTGGAAAGAAACAATTCTTGGTTTTTAACATGGGCGAAGCTAGTTGGACACTTTTTAGGTTAAAATTTACAGCCGGTATTACAATGGCGGCCATTTTTAAATTCTCCCACTATGTTATTGTTTGGTCAAACTGATAAACGTACTTTTTATATAGTAATAGTTGCCCATTCCCGTAGAATGTGCAACAAAGAGTGTAATTAATGGGGCTTTGGAGTGCCTATAATGCTCATGTTAAAACCAAAACCTTCAAGTCCCAGTTAGAAAAATTGAAGTTTAGAGAACTAAATTTTAGTGCACACTTATTTTACACTTTTCTGAAAAATCGTAAGCCAATCTAAAAAAAATCACTTAGTTCTAAGTTTTTTTTCAGTACACAAATTGGAGGGTTTTTTTTATTCAGGGTGTTCCCGAATTATTTTTTCAGACTTCCACAAATTGTTCCGTTGTTCAAAACAAGAACAAAACTTCCAATAAACATAGGTCCTAAAACGCTTAGTTTCCTAGATATCCGCCATTTTGTTTTTTGTACAAAATAATTCATATCTAGGGAACTGTTTGACTGATTGAGTTCAAACTTGGCATGAAGTTTAACCTAACAGTGATATACCTCAAGAAAAATAAACAATTAAACCCAATCATGCGTTTCAAAATGGCGGCTGTTTGAAAATTTCACACCTAATTTACTCCAAAACCGTACATTTTAACGAAAAATGTCAAGATATCTTTTTTGTAGCCCTTTTGATTCCCTATCGGATGGTGTAATTGTTCTTTATAAAATTGCGTTTGATCCGGCTTGCGTTTCACTTTTAATTATACATATTGTATTGTGTAAAGAAAAAAGTTCAAACTTGGTACTTCAAACATGTCAATTACATGACAAATGAAATTTGTTTTTTGAAGTATGAAATGCAAAACGGATGCTATTGTGACTGTGCTTAAAATGAGACCTTGCAAACAATTTTATGATAAAAAATTTATCGTTTTCAAAAATGAAATAAATGGTTTGAAATTTAACATTGCTCTTATGGGATAAAAATCCAAAATGGCCGCCACTACAGCAGACCCTTAACTTCAGTTTCCTTTTCCACTTTGTGCATTACAAAGCTGCTTTGTTGGTCCCATGATATTGTCTCTGTTATTGTCAGTTTATTTAGTCCTACTATACATCCCTGCATAGATTCTGAAGCAAACGCACCATAGTTGAATAAAATGGCAGCACCAAGCTCTCCAGTTTCGATGTTTTTATATATAAAAAAAATGTTTTTAGTTATTCCAGCCCAGAAAATAAATTGTTTTAGCGATTTCTGGTCTAATAGGCCCTGGAAAATATGTTTTATATCTAACATAATGATGTCAATCACTGCATGTTAGTTAGTTTAATTATCACCTGAAATTAAGGATTTTTTTGTATTTCCATGATATAGTTTGGACCATGATAGTTTGGTAGAGCGCATGCCGAGCAAGAAATAAAGAACTTAATCGCCAAAGTATAGTTATAATTTTTTTCTTAATGAATATGTGTGGCAACTATAGCCTACATGTAATACATATCAAAATACCCGAAAAGTGGTGTAGGACAATCCATACTGTAAAAGTTAACATTAAATTGTATAAACAATTATTGAGCATATGATACTCAAAAAACTTTAAAGTATCCGTGTGAAATTTTTTTTCAAACAGATTTAGTAATTTTTGAGGTTAGTCCAAACATGGAAATTACTAACATAAAAAAGTGTACCTCTATATATACTGTAATAATATTAGAATAGATTACAGAGATCAGTCACATTAAATGTACATTAAAATGTTTTTTGAAAGTACAGTGCTAATTTACTTTTATATAAAAATATTCTAATACATATAAAAATCCTCATTCTAAATTTCTTTAAATAGTAATTTTGAAGTTAAAATTGACAGATGTTAATTTTATATTTAAAATTACTTTTTACCATTCTTAAATCATGACGATGATGAAAATCAGAATATCTGTAACTGTTAAATAGCTTTGATGACTTTCCCAGCAAATTTACCTTCTTGCCAAACATAGGGCCAAACATATATTGTTGTTTTATTAGTCAGTACATTATATAGGCTCATAATAACATCAAAACTAACATAAAAAAGTTAGTCTTTATAGTATAACTAGCTGGCCCGATCCGGCTTTGCACGGATAAACAAATCAAAGTTAAATGTATATTTAAAAAAATATATTATGTATATCAATAAATATATTACACTATGTATTTCTTATGGGGATTTTTTAGTAACTTTGACCCCCCCAAACCACTCTAAGATTTCAAATTTTTTGAAAACCTTTCTTATCACCACCTATGGCCCTAGATGAAGCTACATACCAAATTTTGTTCCAATCAGTTCAGTGGTTTTTTAGAAATTGTGATTTAGTAACTTTGACCGCCCCCAAACCCTTCTTAGATTTCAAATTTTTTGAAACCCTTTCTTATCAGCACCTACGGCCCTAGAGAAAGCTACATACCTAATTTAATTTCAATCTGTTCTGTAACTTTAGAGAAAAAATTTATTATATCAATAAATATATTACAGTATGTATTTCTTATGGGGATTTTTTTAGTAACTTTTACCGCCCCAAACCTCCCCTAAAATTTCGATTTTTTTTTAAATCCTTTCTTAAAGAGCACCTATGGCCCTAGAGGAAGCTACATACCAAA
>JAGFPH010004056.1:0-18951 GCA_018207615.1 Philaenus spumarius | reverse complement strand
ACATCACATAACTACTATACATTCGTACAAACCTGTTTGGAAAGCACTATTTCCATTCCGAAAAGCAATTTCTTATACAGACAAATATCAAAACATCACATAACTACTATACATTCTTACAAATCTGTTTGGAAAGCAACAGCAATTTCTTCCAAACTATTTTACACGTTGAAAATTAATAACAATTCAAAATTTTAAACTAACTCGACTCATGAATTTCAGTTTGGGTTGAATACCAAAATGTCTGTAGTTAAAGTTTTTAAGATGGAGATTTTAAATTGTTTTGGTTTAAATCTAATAATTTATAGTTTGACTGTTTGAAATATTACGTATTGCTCTGTTCGAGTATAGGCTACATTACTCTGTTACTTTGCTTTTTAACCTTTCTATTTGATTTTGTTTGGAGACAGATAGACTACTAATATATTTTATTTTCCCTATTTATGTGCTTTTTCTCAAAAATTTAAAAGTTGTTTAAAATGTCTGGAAGCAATATTGCTTAAACATCACTGTATAGTTCTTTATTTACATTTAGTTTATTACTTTCTCCACCCTATACGTAGTATATGGAGAAAGTATTGTTTTCGTAAAAATGTTCGAATTTGAATTTTCAGTTGAATTATCTGTTTTGGTGCTCAAAGAACCCCAAAAAATGGTTTAGTGCAATTATCTGTGTTGGTGCTCCCTGAACCCAAAAATATTTTTAGTGGAATTTTTTGTTTTGGTGCTCCCTGAACCCAAAAAAGTGTTTTTAGAGTGGTGTCTGTCTGTCAGTCTGTCAGTATGTATACACGACCAGAGAGGACACTATTGGTCCGATTTTCATGAAATTTGGTATGTAGGTACTAAACCCTAACATCTCCAGGCGTTTTTTTTCATTTTTTGGAATTTTTAAGGGTAATTTACCCCTAAAAACTCATAAAAAACGACAAAAATGCAAATTTCTCAAAAACGGCTCTAACGATTTTGATCAAATTTTCAGTATTTATAGTGCTTAAGATGCCAAACAAAATGACACCACCCGCTTTTATAAAAACTTCGGCGTTTCATAATTATGGGGAAAAGTTAAAAAATAAACAAGTTTATGTTGTCAATCTAGCATCACGGCGACGGCCGCACGGGGTAGCACCATGGTAGCGATCACGGCCTGTAATTCAAAGGTCGCGCGATTGAATCCCGCCTAGGACAATAATTTTTTTATACGATTGATGTAGGTAGAATATTATTTTTTGTTTTGTTCTAAAAAGTAATAAATAAAATGATTGAAAACAATATTATTTTGACTACAGTAAGTTGGGAAAAAGTTTGTGTCAGTTAACTGATACCGTTTATTACATTAGTAGTCGAATACATAATTAGTAAAAATACAATAAAAATAGTTCTATGTTTTATTTAGTAATGCTGGATGTTCAGTTGTATTATTAGTGACATTTGCCATCATTTATGTGAAAAAACTGCAAATTAAGAAAATGTTAAGAGCGTTTTCATTGGTTCAAAAAGTTTGCATAAAAAACGTTCAGTTAGGCCGTTTTTAATACTTTATACCCTTTTAACTTTTAAACGGTCAGTATCAAAACACACCTGGAACAAAATAATCTTGAAATTAGCCTACTTATAAGGTTCAAAATCTCTATAAAATAAAGAATAGCCCGTAAGAAATTTGTAAGTTGGCAGCCCTTTTGAAAAATGGTGGACATTTACAAACATTTTAACTACATATTAAAAAACAGAGGACGGATCCCTATTTAAAGTTTGTTGTCAGATTTATAATTTACAAGATAACAATGGCGGGGTCCATTTAAAAAAGACACTGCATATTTTAGAAAAGTGATTCGGAATTTAATCGAGTGTTATTATATCTTGAAAATATACCGAACTATGTACCGAATTATATTTCATATATCATTAGTATAATATGTAAATAGATTAAGGTTTACTGTTTGCTACATGTATCCCGATATAAGACAGTGCATTAATTTTGTTTTTCAGATGAATTTAGAGTTACTTTAAGTAATTTATAGTTGTTCTCCTAAACGCATTAATATAGCAGAGTGTGATATTTTACCGAGTTGTGTAAAAATTCCGAAAATATAAATTCTTACATATTTTATGGCCGTGAGGTATGTGTTGCTTTTTGTTTTTTACAGTTTGTTCTATTTAAAATAAAAAATATGTACATTATTAATTTAAAACGTTTAGTAACAGAAGTAAACAATTAGTATGTTGTAGAAATTTTCTTATGCTCATATGTTGGCACCTCTACTTCAATATGGTGACGTAAATTGTAAATTTCCCCCTAAATTCAAAAGCTGAAAATATGTTTGCAATAAAAATTTATATAAAGAAAGCGTGAACATGTTTCTTTTACCGTTTTCATACAACAAGCATAATTGAACAGCTACTGAATTTTTTGTGCTGGTTTACCTGTTAGATATACATCGTAACAAAACAGATTTTAATTTTTGGTAAGACAAATATCTAAAGAAATTCAGAATTTCGTACAATAACGGCTACCACCTTACCCGTAAATGCTAAGCAACATTTGTTATATTCGAGACATCCAAAATAAGTGTTCGAAATTTAGAAGTTTATTTGTTGAAATTATTTGGGTGAGGATATTACTTTTATTTGTGTTGTTATAGACTGTGTGTACGAGTATACGTTTGATAATGATCTAACTAAAAATGTCTTCTCCCATAGTAGGCCTACAATCCCAAACTGTTAATAATATGTAAGCTGTTGGGACTTATCTTGTAATCGAAAAATATAAGAAAAATGTAGTAACTAACCTAAAAATATAATAGTAAATATCGACATGTATTTAAAAAGTATATTCATAATATAGAGATAAGATTGGTTTATAAAGATGCTGTGTCATTTAGCACAAAATTGTAGATGATTAGTCCGCGACCCTAGTTGCAACGGAGATAACGTTCATAATTTCATGGTAAGGAATACGCGAGTAGAGCGTTTAACGTGGCAAAACAGCTCTCTAGTTTTTCCTACGCAAAAGTGCAAAGCATTTTTCTTATTCTAGTAAGTCGTTTGTGAAGGATATGTTTTATTTCTGTTTTTACTAATCTTGGCTAATTAAAGTATGAATTCAACAGACTCCAAAGAATGAACGCATCTAGGAGTTCCGAAATTGTAAATCTCCACCTGCTTATTCTCAGAGCTCAGAATTAAAATTGGACCAACGATTTATACGAAATTGGAAACACTATCGATTTTTTATATATTTCCATTATTCTGAATATTAAATTGCTTTATCATTGCTAACATCTTCTAATTGAAAATATTTATAAGGCTATTTTCAATGTTAATATTTTTTTTAAATACCGTACTCTTGTAATCAAATTTAAAATAAATAGTCTCTTCTCTTAATAATATACTTTTGTCTTCTGAGACGGTTTTATACAAACAATGACTACTATTTCAGATATTGTGAATCGTTTATACGCACACTTCATAATGAATCGAACTGATATTGTTTGCTCAATTACCGTTGACTTAATTGTTTGCGTAACTAAGAATTCTTTAAAATTATTACTAAAATGTTTACACACTATTAACTTCAACACAGGTGTTATTGTTTTTTTTTTTTATATATTATTGGATTCTGTTATATTTAAACAATAACAGACGATTTTTAGATTATTTTGTATCAAATATTAATTGTGGTTATATTTTGCCGACAACTAGATTTATTAGTAGGAACATCTGGCAAATTCGAATTACTTTATATTCATACCACTGATAATTAAATACATTTTTTACTAACGATTTTTATATCCAAACCATCATGCTGACAGGTGACGCGTCTCATGCAAATAAAATAAAACAATATTTTACGAGATACTAGAGAGGCGCCAGATTGTATTGTGTATACAATGTTGTGTATTCTGTTAAGTGTATATTTTATGAATATTGATATTGTATTATTCATCATCCTTCTCAAACTGTCTGCTGTCTAATCTTGAACACATTTTGACAATCAAACTGAGGAATTTTAACAAACTAGTTTAGAATGTAGGATAATGAATTCCGTCAAAACAAATATATACAAATATCAATCAAACCCCAAATCTTAACTTTCAGGAAGTGCCAAAACTAATATGTTCACTGCTTACGTTGATTTAAAACAAAGGTACAGACGAAGCTCAATAATAGAGATCGTGTGAAGGCAGGATAGTATTAAGTTGACAATGAAGCCGACTTCTTGATCCTATTTAAATAAACTGGCCACCGTTTCTCACCTCGCCCAGGTGAAAGTTCACGCTTGAATTAACATCCACTGTAGGCCTAGACTGTTGGGCGCCTGTGGTACTTTGGGCCAGCTGCTCTGATCCATCCATGGGTTAGTGTCGGTGTTGGAAGAGTATCTGAGAACGGCACCAAAGCCTGGAGATTATTTAAGCTGGACCTCCTAATAAACGAAATAAAATAGCAACGTTTACTGGAGAAAACGAAAAGATATATTTAACTGACTATTATTATATCACTATTATTATATATTATAGTTATTACTTTACTTTTTTTTATAACTGAAGTTAATCAACATTTAGAATGCTTATTGTATTAATCTAGTTAAAAAATAAGTAAATTTATGCTAGTGTATTCGACGATTGTTGAAACAAATTGAATACTATTATTGGTTATGTTAAACAAACTATTATACTAAAACAAGAACATATTTTACTTAAAATCGTAAAAAATACACATTATTTAGAATAGGCTTTATGAATGATCTATTCGATGCAGGTTTATATTATGTAATAGGTTATTTTGTAACAGGTTATTCTGTTTAGGTGCAATTATTGCCGAATAGATCTCAATGATGAAAATAAAAAAGCTGTAAATGCAGAAATGTTTCCTTGATTTTATCAGTACCGGGTGTAACAAAAGTGAGTTTACCGAGAATAACAAAGACACTTGTACAATTAATTCAACAAATTATTTAAATTAAATTTACATAGTGAATGTAAATTGTGCCAAAGTTTTAAACTTACAACACCTGTTCAAAATGCCTACCATCTACTTCAATATATTTTCCTCCTGCTCTCTCTCTCTAAGAAAAGCAGCTGTATTGCAATAACAAATATATAGAATTCCTCAGTAAACTGAATTTTGGGACACTCTGTATTTAACTTTAGAATTATTGAACATTTTAAATTGATTTGTAAAAGTAGCACAAAACAAAATGCCTGTGTTTTCTACGAGTATAATATTCCAAAACAGATTTTTAGTGAGGCACATAAATGTATTACTTAGAACTAAAACTGTTCAAATTTCAAACAAAATATGTGGATGTTCCACAAAATTGCAATACAACCTACATATAATTTTATTAAATTATGTAGGCTATTTTGTATATTAATAATTATGTACTTAAACATTCTAATGTGATATTAAGATTAATCAAAGAGCAAGTACCGTAATTTTCTTTCATCTTTATCTAATCCTCTAATATGTTGGAAACGAACTTTTGTTAAATTTTACACGGAATAATAATGCTATTACGTTATTTTTGCCATCGGCTGTGCATTTTGTTTGTGTTATCACAAGCGGTCAAAGTTTGATTCCTGTAAATGGTTCAATGATAAATCGAAGCTGTCAAACCAGACACAGTGATAACAATAGACGATCCATTTTTTATTATGTTTTCCAGGAATAAAACCTCTTAATACGTAATTAATGGCTATGGTTTTTTAAATATTAGAAACAGTGGGAACATTTTTAACTACACTTTAAACAGTATGTTTAATATATTTATCTCAAACCATAGTAAAACTTGATTTATTTAATTAAATTTATTTAATTCAGATCAATCAAATTTGCCATTAAAAGAGTTATTAAAAGCAACTATTATCTAACAGTGAAAGTAAAGTTGCAAATACAGTATTTACAAATTTCATTGCTTGTAGAAGTATAAAGAATAAGAAAAACATTGCATTGATTCTGGACTTAGATTCAACCACGTAATTAAATTTAGTGAAATTGGTTTTGGTATTACTAAAGAATAATTTTTCTAATGATTGATTTAGGAATTACAAATGAAATTGATTTTCACCGTTAAAGGCCGTCAAAAGGAATAATAGCTTTCTATTTGAGACGCAATGAAATGTTATACATTATACATAGATGTTCATTACTCTATTTAATTGTAGAAATTACGTGCTTTACAAATGTTCCTTAAGGGGCTCCGGAGTGCCCTATCTCGGCAATGTTAAAAATACAACATTTAAGGAACATTTTCTCAGAAACTACTGGATCAAAATTAGTAAAATTTTATCAGTGTGTTAGTACTACCTAAGTACAAAATTTAACGCGAGGGTTTAGCAATACAAGCATTTGAATAAATTTTGTCATTATTTTTATAAATTAATAGAATTTTGACTAGTTTTTGTCGTATTTCTCAGTCATAACTTATAAATTAGCACTTATATTACAAAATGCTCTCGTTAAAACCTGTAGTATACTCCATTAAACAACCCCTGAAAATTTCAGATCAATATGTTTGATAGATTTTTATAAAATGTTCCTTTTGTGAATAAAATATATGATTTCCGGAAAACTCGTTTAAAGCTTTACTTACATATTTAGTACATACCAACCCCATATGCAGGGTTGTCATCATCTGAATATCAACAAAGACTGTATAATCAGGTTTGGCACTACAGAAAAAGCTAAATATCCCTTCCAAAATGAAAATTCCCACCATAGGCGGCAATTTTAATTATTTTCAAATTGGATAAACTATATAAAATTATTAAGAATATGATACAAAATTTGTCTTATTCTCATGTGACATACGAACCAAAAAACGTATTTTTACCCATTTAGAGTTGAGATATAATAATAAATTTAGGCTTGTTTTAAAGCTAAATAAAAGGGCAATAACAAGCAATAAAAAACAAAAAAAGAAAAAAAATTTTTAGGTGCTCCGGAGCCCCTTAATTAACATTGCCTCAAACTCCGTAGTTGTTATACACTGTTTTGTATATATAATATTAAAAACATTGAGAGCTATTTTATAACATTTTGTGATTGTTAAAGATTTAATTTTTTAACAAGAATTAATTTTAATTCAGCAATAAGTTTACGGCTTCACCACTCAAACATGCTCACTCATATAGTTTTATTTACATAGTACTGTCCTCTTTCATAAAAAAGAAGCTGAAGTAATGTAACAGGGCACGTAAAGTAATTAGACCATATTCCGTGATTCCGTATTTTGTTTGTGCGAACAAAGCAGCAGTCTAACAGTTTTCTAAGAAAGGTTAGACGTATTAACACTTACAAACACTTGGGGGGAACATCCACCATTTCTTGTCACAAAGTATTTTTGGTCTGTGTGCATGATTTTTAACGGATACTCATCCGCTGAATTTAACAGTGAGTTAGATCATTGTTATTCAACTTATTTTTAATGTGTTTCGTTAAATTTCTGTCTGGAAATTGTAAAAGTGAGTCAATTGTAACTACTCACAGCCTCAATGACATACCATTTATTGTAATTATCAAACTGACGCTTTACTTTGTATTTGTTAGTTCTTTTTTATTCCAAGCCCATCGCTGATAACTGGTTTACTTTCCTGTTTTGCAGCATTCTGGGGCCCAAACATTTCGGACAATTGCGGATTATTTTATTCTTGGTTTAGGCTAGTATTCTGGTAGGTTCGTACAAGAGTTGTTACACCTAGAACTTTGTGAGCGTAAGATATCCACGAACATCGAACTAAGACAACCTTGTAACAGTAGGATATGCTCTTCTGACTGCAAAGATGACATTATCAATCTTAATTTGAAAACCTTCATCTTCCGTAAATGTTTCCTGAACTGGACATGTGCAGTGATAAAGAATAGAACCCTTTTAACTCTAATCCTGACAAGCACGAAACTAATAATAATAATAATAATAATAATAACAACTCATTTCTCTTCCACTTAACATCGAGTAACATAATACAAAAATAAATAAATACCGTATACATAAAAATCAACGCTACAAACAAACATCAGTAAACAAATAAAAAAACTGCAAAACAATAATCACTTCTAAAACAATGTACAAAACTGGGAAGACTAATTATATTCACATTTAGTAAAATATTATTTACTCATAATAAAATAATATAGTATTTATCCTATACGTAAAATAAAATATAAACAAGCTTACACTCTCAAACGCACTCACATTCCACAAAACATTAAAAAACCGCCCGAAACTACCTAAAACGAGGGCAAAACCGACAACCCAAAGGCTTCATGAATTGAACACCATCGTTGATGCATTTCAAACACTTCGGCAAAAGTTCCAACGCCTACATGTTGTCCCAGTGAATGATTTATCAAACATCTCAGTTCTCTGCCTGGGCATAAATAATAATGAATCTCATCGTGGTAAATCGGTAGCATTTACATTGGAACTTAAAACAAACCATTCTGCCAGATAGCGGGAAATCTGGTGAGAAAAACAACAAAATACGATAATTGCGAGTAATATGATAAGTTTTAGAGTTGAAATTTGTTTATAACATGATCGTCACAGTTTTAGTCGAAAATGAACAGTGAACAATAGTTTTGAGCACGCTGGAGTTGGTTAGCTAATTCCACAGTCATGTCATTGATCACAATAATTGAAATGTGGAAAATTGTTGTTTTCACCAGCTGCACTCTTAACATTAAACGTAAGCGATCTTTTACCTTCTTCAGAGTCGTCAGAGTACACATGCCAGTAAATACTTTATTGTCGTTAACATGGTCTGTTCAGTTTAGAGTATTGTTTATGGCGAGACCAAGATTATATACTTTAGAACGATATGACAAATCATAAACAGATTAAATGACCTAAGTAAGGTTTAGATTTGAACCTGTTCCGTTTTTTACATTTTCTGCGGCTAGACTTTGCCTTTTTCAGAGCTTTTTGCCCACTGAGTTGCGATAGTAATAGCAATTCTAGGTTAGATCCCACAAAAATCTCCGGTCCACAAAAAGAAGTCTTATCTACCCACTGGGCAAGGATACCTACATAGTTTCTCTGATGCCGAGCAACCATTCCTACTTTACCTTGTTGGTCTGAAAATGTTTGTATACATTGTTAGCACTCCATGATAATTCAAAATTTTTGTTTTAATTCGGATATTTTAGTGCTGTCTATATCGGTATGTATGACAAGCTCGTCCGAACAGGTAATCTTAGAAATGGACAAATCTGGTTTACGGAGGATCAAAAAGTATGGGAGCCGGAATGTTCATGCATAAAGGTCCGTACACACAGAAAAGATACTCAGTGTTGTTGGGGGCTCTACTCTTCCAAATGGAATTCTACGTAATAATTGCATGCGTAAAACGAATACTGGACTCAGGAAGCAAGAGTACAGATGTTATGAAATCTTCTGATAGTCAGGCGGCTATAAAGGCCATTATGGCTTCAAGAACAACGTCAAAGTTGATCTGAGAATGCCAGTTACTGCTGGATCAGCTGTCATGCAGTAGGCAAGTAAGACTTGTTTGGGTCCCTGGACATGAAGGAGTAGAAGGGAATGAAATCGCAGACAAACTGGCTAGAAGAGGACCTGAAACTCCACTGATGGGCTCAGAACCGATGATAGGAATATCAAGAGGCTATGGGGGAAAAAGTGTAAGAAAAAATGTTCAATCAGAACACTTGCACAGATGGAGAAAGTCGGTAAGAGATCAGAGACAGGCACACGATTTCATTGATGGCCTGGATGGACAGCTAAGCAGAACACTGCTAGGTCTTGGCAGGTCGGAAGTAAGGTTGTTGGTCGGTCTACTGACGGGACACAATTCGCTGAAGAAGCATCTCCATCTGATGGGGCTGGAGAACAACCCATTATGTCAAAGGTGTGGAGAGAAGGAGGAAACTTCTTTCCATGTTTTATGCGAATGTGACGCCCTCGCATCACTGAGGCAGAAATATATGGAACAAGGATACCCTGACACCAGTTACATAAGAGAGGAAACATGGACTCTTTTGTTTCGCGAAAAGGGTGGGTTTGATGTGAATTGCTGCCTGGACATGGAGCACAGAGGACCTCATGGTTTAAGTGCAGTGAATTCTGGCGGCAGGTCACACAACCCTCTAATAATAATAATAATATCCAAGTAGCCTCTCTCGGTGCACACTACCAAGTAAGCCAGAATCGTAAACAGTTTTGCTTGAAGGCTGTATATTAAACTAACCTAATCCGACAGTGTTCCCCTTACGTAACACATGTTACCTACCCCTGCTGAAAGTGTTTTCTAGGACGTTTTTGAAGCTGTGACAACGTTGGTGACAAATTTATATATAAGTGAACAATTTTGAACAGCTTTCCGCAGACAAGAATTCCACATAGCAATACAGTGCTGGATTTAAGAAGAATGATAGATTAACTATGTCTGTTGAAATAATATCGAAAACTGATGCAGAACACATAATTTAGCCTAGGAACGGGCTACACGACTTTAAGACATTAATTTGTACATTTGTCACGTAAAAATTAATAGACATGCAACAATTAATACTGACATTGCGAGATTACGGTATGGGTGGTTCAGAACTTAATTCTAATACAGCAAAACTGAATATACCTGTTAATGTAACTTTTTTCTCTGATAGAACTTGGTTTCATTCGTTGCAAAATTGTCGTTTGCGATTCTCAGAATATTCACTTGGCTTTTACAAAGAATTGGTTCACTTGCCAAAATTGAAATTTGGATTGCAATTTGAAGACGTCATTAGCCTACTGCGGCTGAACGATACTGTTATGAAATTCTCTATCGTTCACAGGTCAACTTGAAGTACTGAAAGGTGATTTTTTAAACGATACCTCTTCAGCGGTTTCGTAATTTCAAAAGAATTCTCTCCTCCACCTCCACCTCCACAGTCTCTTGGCCTATCACAAGCTACTTCTGCGATGCAGCAAATAGATGGTCGCTGTTTATAAAGACTGTCCAAAAACCATTGACGAATAAAAAACTGCTAGATCCACTAACACTGACTCCAATGAATTGGATATGTTACAATTGTAATTTTTAATATGCGTAAACGAATTAATTGAATTAAAGTTATGAATTTGACAACAGTGATAGCACTTTCAACAGTTGGTGTAAAGGTAATTGACATGTGAGGTTTTTTTTTAATAAATTCAGTTATAATAAAAATGGGAAAATACTCATCAGTTTCCTTGGTCGTCAATTTACCGGTAGCCTGCGGAGAGATCATGTTACTACACAAAGGTTACTATTTAGAAAATTAAACAATCTAACAATTCGCTAAATTCAATCATTCTGTTTGGAACTCAACATTCTAAATAGGCCTACATTCGAACACTACCGACCATGTGTGTGAGCTAGTCGCTTAACAATGCTAGCAATGAACGCCCCCGCACTATAAATTTACCTTCTGTCAAGCCCACCTAAGAACTTTACCACCGCCTTCGCCGTCGCAACACATACAACTTTACTTTTTGAGTTTAATTAGTTTTTGTCTAGTACACATTGCTACAACCTCATTTAAAACATTTAAAACGTTAACAATATCTACATACGTTGAATACATTGATATCTTCAAGTCGGGTAGAGGTAATTATGAAATACTATTATTCTAATGGTTACAAGTACCTGATTAATATAATAGATTAAATATTATATTTTTTAAATTTAATTTATATTTCTTTAAGTTATGATCTCTCATACCCGGCTTCAATATCCATACTAATATTATAAAGAGGTAAAGTTAGTTTTTTTGTTTGTTTGTATTTAGGGGGTAATCTCTGGCACTACTGAAACGATTGAAAAAATAGTTTTATTTTCTCACTATGCTATAAGTATAGAGAAAGTATAGTGATCGCAAAAAAATCGATGTTGAGATTTTTGTGGAAATATCCGTTTTGGGACCCCCTGAGTCCAAAAAAGTGGTTTTTCAAAATGTCTGTCTGTATGCATGTATGTATACAAAGCTAGAGGGAAAACTATTCCATCGATATCAAATAAATTTGCACCAGACATGTCAAGTAGGCCTGCCTAGATGCACGAAAATCGGTTTTGAACATTTTTGAAAAACAACCCCCTTTTTGGCAAAAAAAACCCAAAAATCAGTTATTATTTTTTTATAAAAAAATGGCTCTAACGATTTTGATAAAATGTGGCTTATTTTTATTATAATTACTTATTCGGACATTTGCCATCATTTGTGTGTTAAATAATCAAACACTATGATGGCAAATGTCCGAATAAGTAATTATAATAAAATTCAACATCCATCATTAACAAACAATAACTTCAAACAGAGGAAGTGGCTTAATTGTTGCCTTTAATGTACCCTACTATATGCAAAAAAACCGCATATTTCTAAAAATTCTCGTTTAGCTAATAATAATAATAACAGATTTTTGGGGTTTTTTGGCCATAAAGGGCGTTGTTTTTCAAAATTTTTCAAAACCTTTTTTCGTGCATCTATACAGGCCTAATTGACGTGTTTGATGCAAATTTGTTCGAAATCGGTCGAATAGTTTTCTCTGTAGATAACAATAATAATATTTATTTGTTAATCTCCTACTTTAATAAATCATCTCTCCTACCCCACCTACAATTATGAAATCACAATGAATCTATTTAGTAATTTAAATAAATATGTTTGTGAGAAAGTGTGTGCCAGTTCCTGGTACCGTTTATTACTTATTAAAAGCTACACTATCCCTGAGTAACATAGGCTATAATTCATTTCGATTAAAACCTTTTTTTATTTCAATATTTGTAAATTTATTCGGAATAAATTCTTAGGGTAGGCATAGAATGATTAACCAACACATGTATTTACATGTATTACCATAGCAACCAATTGAATAAAATAGCAGATAATATAGCTGCTGCTTGCTCCAATATTTCCATTAACAGCTAATTAGCGAATTTCCATAGGAAAAATGAGCTATTTCAGTGGCCCTTATGGTAAGACCCAAGGTCGGGAGTAGCAAATGAGCACCGATTATGGTCCCAAGAACACGTTTTGGGGAGTCATTAAAAATCATATCTAGGCCTATATATATATATATATATTTATGTATGTATGTGTGCGCACTCTAACGGACGCATTTTACGTCCGATTTGGACCAAATTTGTTAAACAGGTTGGTTTTTTAAATCGCCTAAACGAGTTTGTTAGCCAAACAATTTGACCAAGAGTAGACCAAATTTTTGACCGGAAGTAACATTTTTTTGAGATTTTTCGTACTAGAATTAAATTTTTTGGAAGTTTTCTTTAACAAAATAGACATAAGAAATAATTCTGCACATTTTTTTACGCGACCTTATAGCCCATCTGGTTCCCACAAAAACAATCGAAACGTAAAATAACGTAAAATTACCAGAATTAAATCCACGGCTTTTACTGTGGAGACCGATGGCAATATATTTGGTGCATGCTGGCAGCACCTTTGTGAGTAGATCAATTTCCCAAATAGTTGTTTGAAACCCAAAAACAACTATTATATAAATTTAATTTTGGAAATTCGCTCAACCACGTCAGCGGTTCGGCTGCGTGGTCGAATTATTTCAAAATTTGAAGCATAGACCTTTTAACCATTATTATAACTGCTGTTATAAAATATAAGAAATAATTTGATTTGAACATTTGACGTTATTTACTATTTTAGTTTTGAGGTTATTATTAATCCTACACCTTTATTATAAATAAAACTTAACATATGTTTTTAGAAGGTTCCGTTGGGGGTTGGCGTGTGGAGCACGCAGGGGTCTCCCCTAGTTATTAATAAGAAAACATTCCCATCGTTTCCTAAAATGCATTAAGTAGTGAAAATAAAACGCTGTTATATTGAGAACTTTCCGTCTCGTATATTTCGTACGTACCTTGGCCCTCGCTTCGCTCACTAGCCCCCACACCGACTAGCAGTCAAGCAAATGCAAATAGATTATTGTATACTGAGATATTTTCACGAAATGATGATTGATTAGGGCAGAGACACTTGGATCTGGGTTAGGAGGTGGGGGTAGCGGTGACTTTGGATCCTGACGCACGCACAATAGGGCCAGAGTTTTTGCGTGAATGACAGGTTTTGTTTATAGAGATTTTTTATTTCTAACATAAAATTTTAATTATCAAACTTCAAACTTAATTACCTAACATGAACTAAACAAAATAGAAATCAACATAACTTCTGACTAGTATTTTTCTGAGTAAATTACAATCATAATGGAAAATCGCATTAAAAGCTAATTCGCTGCAGACTACTGATACATCCGCGGTAAGATGTAGATGTTTTAATTCCCAACGTTTCTGGTTGTAGGCCTACATTAATTCAATCACAAATAGACTTACTAAAAAAAAGCATCGTTGTCGTCGCCTGTTATCCACGACGCAATGTTAAACACACAATATTCTTTAAAATCGAAAATCGGATAGGCCTAAATAGTGGTTCAGTTAAATCGTAATAAAACATTCACACATTTTCTTATTATATTATTACTAAGAGAGACCCCTGCGTGCTTCTTACGCCGTCTCCCTGGCTACCACTAGACAATTTAGAAATGTATTTTTAATAAAGTTGTAAGATTAATCATAGCCTCAAAGCTAAAATAGTATAAAATATAAAACGTCTAAAACAAAGTAGCCTAACAGGAGTTATAATAATGGTAACCTAGTGGCCAGCATGACGAAGGCCTAAGCCTACTCCTACAAAAAAACCTAACCTATAAACTAGAAATCCAAATTGTTTTAAATTATGAAATCAGCTGTTAATTGTCAATGTGAAATAGACGTTTAGAGTTGTTAGAGTAAACTGCTATTTATTGTAACAACACTGAACATCTTTAATCAGATAATCTTCTTATTTTAAATGGACAAATTTAATTTTTTTATAATTAATTGTCAATGTGAAATAGACGTTTAGAGTTGTTAGAGTAAACTGCTATTTATTGTAACAAAACTGAACATCTGATAATATTTTTATTTTAAATGGACAATTTTTTTTTAATAATAATTAATTGTTTAAAGCTTCCTTTTAAATTATTTGTAAATTTCCGCATTTCCAAACCAGTTTGATGTCATTTAGATTGGAAATACACAGGCGGTCCACAATTTCAAGTAATTTTATTTGCCAGTTAAAATTATTAAAATTTGAATTGTTTTATGAATGAATTTCAAAATACTAAAATCTATCATTATTCAAGGACAAATACAAAATCATAATAATAGGCCTTAAATGTTTTATTTAAAAGAGTACAAACATAATAATTTTTAAAATTTGTTATTGTTATGCACTGTATATTCTAAAAATCGTGTGTTTATTAATAAGGTTTTTGTGTGTAATGTCTGTTCTTGCAATTGTTGATTTAAAATTGTAACGTGTTACGTGATCCTTTAACGTAAAGTTTCAGCCCTCGTAATAATGTACATCCTCGATATTGAACTATTTTCTGTAAAACTATAATGTTAAACTATTTATTTATTTTTTCTTGACAGTGTTTACCTAAATCCTATCCATTTTAAAACAAAACTAATAACGACAATAACAACATATTATTTAAACTTATATAAAATCCTAATTTTACCTCTAAAATCATAAATCGGCCAGTATTTCAAGGATGAAAGAGACCAAAAATAATACTGCACAGTAGAATATAATATACACCTTATTTGACATAGTTTATTTATATAAAAATGAAGAATAAGGAAAACAAATAAACATAAAATTTAGTAGGCCTATACAATCTTATTTAAAGTAAATATAACCTAGTCCGTCATAAACAGTCATATGACGTCATAGTAAACGGATGCAACTTGAAAAACAAAATATTTAGTTACGTTAGCTACTGCTAAATCGTTGTATTGGTGTTTTTTGTTTAAGTGTCTATATTTAGAAGTATGATAAATTGGCGCATTCTTATTCGTCCGATAATTAAAATAAAACAAACAAAGCAGGGCAAAGACGCCATCTTGTCGAGGAGGTGCTTGGAATTGCGATAAAGCAGATAAAAGATATCATTGTTTAACATGACGTTAGGACAAACTTTTAGTTCAATATTAAATTTTATAGTAAAACACTGTACAATGCAAGTTAATAAAAGAGTTTCTGAAAATTGTTTAGGACTAAAAATAAGTTTGGATTCCTACAAATTAAAGCCATATGTAGAACCATAATATCTAAATGTAGGCCATAATATATAGGCCTACAGTATTTGGAGTACATGTCTGGGACTTTTACCCAATACACAGTCTATAGGACGGTTTACAAATTAGTATACTACTAGCTGACCCGTATGGCGTTGCCCGTGCTGGTTGGTATTTTCGGTCTTTTTAACATAATTGTATTCTTTTTAAGTGTTCAGTCAGTGAATGGTATTTGGCTTTTTTATATATAGATCTTAAATAATAAAAGCACTATTGTCATAATAACAAAAGATCTGAAATTATGATTTTAGTAACTTTGATCCCTCCAAACCCCTCCTAAAATTTCGAAATTTTTCATACCCTTTCTTAGCTAGCGCCTATGGACCTAGAGGAAGCTACATAACAAATTCCATTCCAATCTGTTCGGTAATTTTGGAGAAATCGTGATTTAATTATTTTTACCCCCCAAACCCCCCTAAAATTTCCAATTTTTTAAACTCTTTTTTAGGGGGGGGTGAACTTATGGCCCTAGAGGAACCTACATACCAAATTTCATTCCAATCCGTTCGGTAGTTTTGAAAAAAATCGTGATTTAATAACTTTGATCCCCCCCAAACCCCCCCTAAAATTTTGAATTTTTTCAAACCCTTTCTTAGTGAGCACCTATAGCCCTACAGGAAGCTACATACCAAATTTCATTTCAATCCTTTCGGTAGTTTTTGAGAAATCGTGATAGTGAGTCAGTCAGTGAGTGAGTGGTATTTCGCTTTTATATATACAGGGTGAGTTTCTACTGACACCATTAACTTCGCCAGTGTGTTCTACTCACTAAATGGAAGAAAAAAGTTCTTATAAACATAGGTCCGAAAACGCTTCGTTTTCCAGATATCCGCCATTTTGTTTTTTGTACAAAATAATTCATATCTAGAGAACGGTTTGACTGATTGAGTTCAAACTTGGCATGAAGTTTAACCTGACAATGATATACTTTAAGAAAAATAAACGATTAAATCCAATCATGCGTTTCAAAATGGCGGCTGTTTGAAAATTTCAAACCTAAATTACTCCAAAACCATACATTTTAACGAAAAATGTCAAGATACCTTTTTTGTAGCACTTTTGAATCCCTATCGGATGGTGTAACTGTAAAACAATCGGATGAAGGATAACAGTTAAGTTATGTGTACTAATTGGTTTGTTCAACCCGGCATCCTATACCAACACAGTAAATACTACAATATTGTATGGACATTTGTTGTCATTACCTTTTATTATACTTCACCCGATTGTTTTGACAAATACACCATCCGATAGGGATTCAAAAGGGCTACAAAAAAGGTATCTTTCCATTTAAAACCCTCAATTATTCAAATAGCGTTGTTTTTTTTTAAATACCAAATTCTTGGGGACAAAATTCTTCATCCGAATGGCTTGGTAATTGTTCGCTATAATTAATAGTTACAACGTAAAAACAGGAAAGTAAACCAGTTATCAGCGATGGGCTTGGAATAAAAAAGAACTAACAAATACAAAGTAAAGAGTCAGTTTGATAATTACAGTAAATGGTGTGTCATTGAGGCTGTGAGTAGTTACAATTGACTCACTTTTACAATTTCCAGACAGAAATTTAACGAAACACATTAAAAATAGGTTGAATAACAATTAGCTAACTCACTGTTAAATTCAGCAAATGAGCATCCGTTAAAAATCATGCACACAAACACAAAATACTTTGTGACAAGAAATGGTGGATGTTCCCCCAAGTGTTTGTAAGTCGGCTCTAGTAAAACAGAAAGCAACCTGCGACTCCCTACAGCGGCGGTAGGTTACGCGGACATTGCTCAGCCTAAATCCATTTAAAACCCGTAATTGTTCAAATAGCGTTTTAAAAAAAATACCAAACTCTTGGGGACGAAATTCTTCATGCGAATAGACTGGTAGTTTTTCGCTATAATTAATAGTGACAACATAAAAAAATATTAAAAATCAACGTTTTAAATTGTTAATAAATATTAAACAAAATATTTTTCTTAGTTTTAAAAAGCCATTTGCATGCATACTGACCATAGCTTTAAAATTACATATCGTTTATAATTTTCCGATCAAGAATAAAAGAAAAATTTGGATTTTAATTTAACATTGGTGTTATGGAGTGTCAGCCAACATGGCCGACAGCTAGAGCCGACCCTTAACGATTAGAAACTATATTAAGGTGTTCAAGAATTCTTCGACACACACATGAAAGAACCACAATTTCGACGCACCTTATCGCATATTGGTAATAATTTATTCAACAAAGCTAAAGTACAACCTACACTCTATTACGCAATATAACATGTAAAAATCAAATTGTTAAGGCAATATGGAATTACAGTTTCAAAAACAAGCATGATTCATACACAAAAATCTGACCTAAAAATTAAAGACATAAATTATTTTAAAGTATTATCAGCCTGTACTGGATATGACCACTGAGAAATAGCATACGTGTCACTATAGACTTGTCAGATGATTGTTGTAAGGTAGAGCTTAGCGGTTTCAGTATTCTCAGAGTTATTTCAACTAAATAATGCTGTAATTATTGTTTAAATAACTATTTAATGGAATAAAACAACTAACTGTATTATTGGAAACAAATTGGACACAAATTCAAGAAAATTCAAATTCAATGACCTTTGACATAACTTAAGGCTTGTAGGAAAATGGACGCAGATTCTGGTAACCCTGACAACCGGTTTATAGCGTGTGTACATATTTGAATACATTAAGCTTGTCAATTGTCTGTGAAATGTAGCATTCACAACGTATTGTGCAGATC
>JAGFPH010004055.1:92172-116360 GCA_018207615.1 Philaenus spumarius | reverse complement strand
CCAGGGAAAGGAAAATATGTAAATTATTAATTATAGTCATGTATTTTTCTTTAAAGAGATTAGCACTCAAATATGTTTTAAATTTTATGTGCCGTTTATTTTACATATACTTATTTATTTTTACAAGAGTTCTAGCATTTGCTGCAATGCACTGTATATTGAAAATGCTCCCAATACGGGGGTTGGCGTGCGAAGCACGCATTGCATTCTGTATTGAAAACACTCCCAATATGGAGGTTGGCGTGCGAAACACGCAATACATTGTGTGTTGAAAATACTCCATATACGGGGGTTGGCGTGCAAAGCACGCAATGCTCTGTGAATTGCAAATACACCCAATACGGGGGTTGGCGTGCGAAGCACGCATTGCATTCTGTATTGAAAACACTTCCAATATGGAGGTTGACGTGCGAAGCACGCAATTCATTGTGTGTTGAAAATACTCCCAATACGGGGGTTAAAAATATTCCCAATGCGGGGGTTGGTGTGCGAACCACGCAATGCATTGTGTGTTGAAAATACTCCCAATACGGGGGTTGGCGTGCGAAGCACGCATTGCATTGTGTATTGAAAACACTCCCAATACGGAGGTTGACGTGCGAAGCACGCATTGCATTGTGTATTGAAAACACTCCCAATACGGAGGTTAACGTGCGAAGCACGCAATTCATTGTGTGTTGAAAATACTCCCAATACGGGGGTTGGGGTGCAATGCACTGTGCGTCGGCCGCTTCTCATAGTGTTCAGTGTCAAGCTCACATGTGCGCCCTCAACAGTGAACGTGTTAAGCCCCATACCTCGGTCTAGATGTCTAGTCCCCCCCCTCCCTTAGAAAATATCATATGGGCGCCCATGATAGAAAAGCCAAAATATAGTGAGCGTTTATTATTACGGTGGACAGTTTAAGGGAGAGGCATTATGTGTCTGTATTTCGTTGAAGATGAGGACGGAAATGGTGTTACTGTAAACCAGGTGGGTTACAGAGAGATTATCCTTCAAACATTTAGCAAGGAATCTAAGACGTTTTTCGTACAAACAATCTGGCTAATGTTTTCCTGTTGTTCCTGTAAGATGGCACTACCAGTCACACGACTGTAGCCACTGTTAGTTTACTTCAAAGAAGCTAGTGGAATAAAACTTAATGGAGGGCATATAGACCGTTGTGGTTGTTAAGAACTAAAGTTTTCAGTTTGCTTAATTTTTTATGTTTGTCTAAAAATAAAACATTTAAAACTAATGCAATTTAATTACTGATTATTTTGGCTTATCAGCTATAATGTCACAAAAATAGTGGTGCTGGTAGGCATTGTATAATTTTGATACGCGTAAATCAGAGTTGAAACAAGTTCGAAGGTACTGGCGTCTCTAGTTCCGAAGGCTCTCCGCCAGCACCCACTCTCACGAAAGACAAACAGGGAAACCTATTAGCTATCCAGCAGTGACACTACCCCCCCCCCCACGAGGCCAACCGCAAATGCAAGGGTACTGGAGTTACCTACATCAGAGCCCCTCGCAACCGTGGTCCCGGTTTGCTAAACTAGCTTAAAGGAAAAACTAGTCTCTGGCACACCAGAGTCTATAGACCCATATCAGCTACGACTTCAAATCCCCTTCATGCACACCAGATCCCCCTGTCGACCCATACACTCCAGATCTCCTGGCAATCCGCCTCATGTCCTGTAATCAACCTTGCAGTACTCGATTTCAACAAGGTTCTCCAAGTCCTGAACGAACGAGTAACCGGCAAGCAGCTGTTACGCACATACCTTACCCAATCTCACACACCCAATGAGCACCACCCGTTGCCCACGAACGTGGGATAGGGTAGACCACCAAAGGAACTTATGAGAAAGCGTCATGGGATGAATGCTTATTATCTCCCTGTAAGTCGAAGCACAAGGCTCCGCCAAGACCCAGATAACCTGACTCCAGGTACTCGTTATTAGCAATGTTTCCCAAGCAACGGCGAACAAGTAACCGGCATTCAGCACTTACGCACATATCTTACCCCACATCAATACCAAAGAGCACCGCCCGTTACCCACCTCTTAGGTTAGCCCCCTAAGGGTTAGCATCGTGGGGTATAACACTAACCCAAAACATAATTTTGACGGTCACATTCTATAAATTATGAAAAGTAAAGAATAATATGAATTACAAATAACAGTGATATGATTTTAGAGGATTATTCTTACCTCGCTAAAAAGCCGTAATTTATTTCTGCTTACGTTACTTTTTAAACTGTTATTACGGTATAAAGTAAAAGTAATTTTGTAGTGTTGTTGTTAAGACAAATGGAAATGGCACTTTCAAAAAGGCAGTACGATAAAAACCCGTCACAGGAAAAAACTGTGCGAGTTATAACAGGTGTCTTAAAAGTTCCACTCCTTTGGGATACAAATATCCTTTGGAATACATACGATACGATTAAATATGAAGTATGGTCATGTGATACCTTATTTTAAAGGTCTATTTAAGACTAGGAAAATGACCAAAAGATAATAAAAATCTGATCACCTAAAACAAAATGGCGGCCCTAAACGTGTTGAAATAAATTGACATAAAGTTTCTAATATCTCGAAAAGGAAGAGTTTTTATAAAAAAATTTCAACAGACGAAAAATGTTTATTTCTAAGTGCTTGAACTAAAATATTGCTTCCAAATCAATTTCGTAAATTTTAAGTCGACTCCTACATCGTAGAAAATTTTGTAAAAAATAAAATTTACGAAATCGATTAATTTTTTAAGTCAAGCACTTTGAAATAAACATTTTTTGTCTTGAAATTTTTCCTAAAAACTCTTCCTTTTCGAGATATTATCAACTTTATATCGATTTATTTCAACACGTTTAGGGCCGCCATTTTGTTTTTTATTTTTTTTAAGTCCGATTTTTATTTTCTGTATGTCGTTTCCCTAGTCTTAAATAGACCTTTAAAATAATGTATCGCGTGACCATACTTCCGATTTAAAAACTTTGAGTTGCCCCCAAAATCCCCCATTTTAGGGGACACTCAAAATTTCCGATTGCTTCAAAAGATACTTTGGTCTAAGTTAGTATCGTTCCCCAAAGGATATTTGTTTGTTTTAACAAACACAAAAGTTAAAGGGGAAGGGGGAACTTTTAAGACACCTGGTATAGACTCTAAAAACAAGGGTAATTTTTAACCAAGTTTGGCAAATTACGGGTTGGGATCGTAGGAACTAATAAAGATCAAGATTCTCGGTTAAAAATAGTTATTTTCAACTTAAGTAGCATGTTGGTGTTTTTAATTTAAAAAAAACCTGTTCTTGTTAATGCATAAATAAATTATACGTTCTATCTAAAATTTAATCTAAATTGGTTCATCTATTTATGCGGAGGATAAGTTTTGTCTGGACCAACGTTTTGAACCACGTGCCGCCGTCGACAAATAGCTCCGAGAAAGGATCAATAAAGTACGAACAATAAACGTGATGTTTGAGCAGACACGCGTGACGTCGGGTAAGTGTATCGGCAGAATACACTCAGCAACAGCGTTATAATGATTTGTCAATTTGTATTCTTTAGTGAGGAGAATACGACAAACTATTTCTGTCACTCCAACAAAAAACAACTGATTAGCTTTTTCTCCTAATATAAAAATATTTACAAAGTAAAAAACGAATTTCATGAAAGCAATATATTTAAAAAAAATACAACTTAAGTACAACATTAATTTTATTTGTAGTAGTTCTTAAGTCTTTTCTATATACTGTACATAAACGGCTTTGTGATGACGGACAGAAATAGAATGAACGTACAGCAAGAACTACTAAGATAAAAGTACGAAAATTTGAAGATATATTTTTATGGGGTCATAGGAGCACAGTAAGAAAGGATTTTGTAAAATTTTTATTTTGAAGCGTAAAAAACGTGAAATAATTGGGTTATGCTCCCAGCCCTGTAACATAAAAAAAGCTGATTCGGGTCTAAAGCATAGCTACTTGACTTTGTTGAATGCATTTACATTCATTAGCATAGCAACCAACTTAGCGAATTTAGAATCAGTTAAATTTCTTCACGGCCAACACGTTTTTATAAGGTTAAAAAATAGAACCAACAGAAATCAACGAAAAGACCAAAGTGTACCAAATTTGGACCAAATCGGATGCAAATTGCGGCCGTTAGAGTGCGAATCTATATATATATATAAGCCAAATATCACTCTCTCACTCACCCACTCACTCACTGACTCATCACGAAATCTCAAAAACTACAGAATGGATTGGAACGAAATTTGGTATGTAGCTTTCTCTAGGGCCATAGGTGCTCAATAAGAAAGGGTTCAAAAAATTAGAAATCTAGGGGGTTTGGGTGGGTCAAATTTACTAAATCACGATCTCTCCAAAACTACCAAACGGATTGGAGTTAAAATTGGTATGTAGCTTCCTCTAGGGAAATAGGTGCTCGCTAAGAAAGGGTTTCAAAAATTTGAAATTTTAGGGGGTTTGGGGGTCAAATTTACTAAAAATACCCATGAAAATACATACTATAATATATATATTGATATATTTTTTTGGTTAACATACATTTAACTTTGATTTCTCTATCGATCCATGCAAATCCGGATTGGGGCATCCATCTATATAGTTTGCTGCCCCGATCTATATGTATTTATCATGATATCTAATAAACGATTTGTCTAAACATGGTGAAATCTCAAATAATATCTACTATTTATGAGATAGATATTCCAATTAAACAAAATATTGTACGGTTATAAGTCTTATGAAATTTTTTTGAAGGGTTTAAAATATTGGTAAATTGGATTTTTTATTTTGTTGCATACAGACTGATCACGATTTCTTAAAATGTAATAGCCTTGAAACAAGAAACCTGG
The DNA here is from genome assembly GCA_018207615.1 of Philaenus spumarius. NCBI lineage: Eukaryota > Metazoa > Arthropoda > Insecta > Hemiptera > Aphrophoridae > Philaenus > Philaenus spumarius. The sequence continues at coordinate 111,501 of JAGFPH010004055.1, read as the reverse complement.
CACAAATAACTGTGCCTTGTCCCACTCGCCCCTCCCTCACTTTCACTTTCCTACTCACTGACCACAAGGCACTGGTGCATCAGTTGGACTTATCATTTTGATGGTCTCATTCCTCTAAACCCTTCTATTCCTGATATTTCCATTCCCTTTTATATTGCGGAGGATAATATTTTGGAAATTGGACAGCTTTCAGACAATGATCTCTACATCTCTCAATCTCCGTCGACAGAACCGTGTTTGTCATCTGATACTGTTGAGTCAGATCACTGTTCAAACCACCCAGAAACGTGGGAAAACGGTGAAAACTTTTTTCTCATACTAATCGAGCTAAAGCACATAGGGAGTCTATCAAAAGATGCATGCAAAAAATCCTGCCGTAAATCGCGAGGCTGTCAAAAGATACAATAAAAAAACCCTGCCGTGCATCGTGAGGCTTCCAAAAATTACAGTCAACAAAATCCCCAGGTCAAAATGGGTGCCGTTCAAAAATACAGTTCTAAAAGATGTCACCTAAATGTGCTTCAATGGTCTGAAAAATCAATGTCAGGGTTTCACTACAACTGCAACACCGATTATCACAAAGACAAAACAGTTGAACTAGGTCCTATGACGACATGTAAATGGGTTACAGCTATGAAGTGGTATAAATAGCATGGTTTAGAAAATACGATTCATGTCCTTATGGCACACAAAATTACCATCATTTGTCGCATTTATTTCACCAAAATAATTATGCAGTGTTCTGGAGACTATGATCGGTGCTCTTTGACTGCTCCCAATCTTAGCTATAACCATTAGAGTCATTGCAATAGCTCATTCTTCCTATGGAAATTGTTCATAAGCGAAAAGGCTTACTGTTTTATAATTCAAACATCTGTTGTTACATATCGTAAATAAAATAACTGATCTGGACCCAAAAACTTAACACAATTTTAGGTTAGGTCGATATTGACCCAAAACATTTTTCTTGAAAGATATTACATTTATTAAAATAGCAACCAAGTTGATAAATTTAGAATCGGGTGATAATAAATGAATTGTCATTTAAATCCATCCAGTAGTTTTTACGTAATTGAGTAACACACTCACACAGACATAAACCAATAGATTTTTACTTTCTCGCCCCCTATACGAAGTATATGGAGAAAGTATTTTCAATTTGAATTTTTAGTGGAATTGTGTTTTGGTGCTCCCTGAACCCAAAACAATTGTTTAGAGGAATTATCTGTGTTGGTGCTCCCTGAACAAAAAAATATTTTTAGTGGAATTATTTGCTTTGGTGCTTCCTGAATCCAAAAAAGTGTTTTTTTGTGTGTCTGTCCGTGTGGGGGTGTGTCTGTTAGGATGTGTACAGACCATACCAACGGTCCGATTTTGACGAAATTTGATATGTAGGTGTAGTTCTATAATATCTCTAGGTATTTTTTTCATTTTTTTAAATTTTAAATTTTTAAGGGGTTTTACCCCTCAAAAATTATCAAAAAACGAGAAAAATCAAAAATGTCTCAAAAACGGCTCTAACGATTTTGATAAAATTTTGCTTATTTCTAGCCCTTAATGTACCCTACCATATGCAGAAAACCGCATCTTTCTAAAAAATCTCGTTTAGGTAATAATAATAACAGATTTTTGGGGGTTTTTGGCCAAAAAGGGGGTTGTTTTTCAAAAAATTTCAAACGTTTTTCGTGCATCTATACAGGCCTAATTGACATGTTTGGTGCAAATTTGGTCGAAATCGATCGAATAGTTTTAATAATAATAATATTTATTAATTACTCTCCTACTTTAATGCTACTCTTGGGAAGGTATAAAGTTTCAACTGGGAGATAGTATGTGGCAGTTATCTAGTAACGTTTATTATATTTATAATAGTATAGATACAACAAATGAATGAGAAACTCATACAGTTTTTGTCTACAAGTGTTTCTCCTATCTACACAATTCGTCACGCGGCACACATCGAGTTCGTCAAAAACACAGTTTATTGTGTCTGTAGTAATTGTTGTATAGTAATAATTTAATCCTGTTTCTTATGTCGTGTAGGTCAGCTGGTAGCGGAAGCACGTTGACATTATCCTTTATGAGCCCCAAAAGGTAAAAATCGCATGGCATCAGAACGGGTGAAAGTGGAGGCCACGCGAAATAAGCTCTGTCATTCGGCACCTTGCGGCCAATCCAGCGGTCAGCTACAACATCGTTTAACCAATCGCGTGCTTAGTTATACCAGTGAGGCGGTGCACCATCTTGTTGCCAAATAAAGTTCTGTGGTTCAGCTTCTTTCAACTGAGCAAAAAGAACACCAGTTTCAGTTGCTTCAGCAAAAAGCCTTAAACTGTCCGCCGGGATATGACACAAAAACATTCAACGGGAGTCTCGTTGAAACTGTACCATCTCGTGAGGATTTGCTGGCAACCAGATGCACAGATTGTGAGTGTCTACTTATGTGAAATTTCAAATCATCACTGAAGACGACACGATACAGAAAATCTTTGCTACTAGCGCTTTCTAACGGAAGACAGAGGAAACATTGTATGTGAAAGCAAACAGGCGTACCAACAAATTATTTTCCTTATTAGCGAATTTCCATAGAAAATGAGCTTTGCAGTGGCCCTTATGGTAAGACCCAAGGTCGGGAGTAGCAAATGAGCACCGATCATGGTCCCCAGAACACGTTTTGGGGTGTCATTAAAAATCATATATATGTATATATGTGTTTGCACTCTAGTGGCCGCATTTTAAGTCAGATTTGGTTCAAATTTGGTACGCATGTTGGAAGTCTACGTCGCTCGGACGAGTTCGTAAGCCAATCCAGCAATCGGAAACACGTTTTTTTACCTAAAGTAACTATTTTTGAGGGTTTTCCTACGAGAATGAATTTGTTTTTCAGTGTTTTCTACAAATTTAAATGAAGGGTGTTATTCTGCACATTTGGATTTTTTACGCCACCTTATAGCTTTATTGGTTCCCCCAAAATCGATCAAAACGTAAATCACGATAGAAGTACCCGGTTCAAAGCCATGTGGTGGATTCTACCGCGGCGTTCTACAGCGGCGAAGCACGCAATGCATTGTGTATTGAAGATAATCCCAACATGCGGATTGGCGTGCGAAGCACGCAATGCTTTGTGTGTTGAAGATACTCCCAATATGCGGAATGGAGTGCGAACCATTTTGCAGCTATTCATCTCCGTCGTGAATAGACCTACTTCCCAAATTGTTGGTTGAAACCCTAAAGCATAGGCCTATAAACTTAATTTTGGAAATTTGCTCAACTCACGTCAGCTGTTCACCGACGTGGTCGAATTATTTGAATAGTGGATGTACCTTGATAAGTCAGACGGGTCATCACTTAAAACAGTACAGATTCGGAATTGTCAGGGAGCTTATATTGGAGCACTTCATTAGTTACTTATGTGGAATTTGTTGTGTTTTCTTCGTGGTCGTGAGTGTTAATTGTGTTTATGTTGGTTTGTATACCAGGTGTCTTAAAAGTCCAACCCACCCCCTTTAACTTTTGTGTTTGTTAAAACAAACAAATATCCTTTAGGAAACGATACTAACTTAGCCCAAAGTATCTTTTGAAGCAATCGAAAATTTTGAGTGTCCCCTAAAAATGGGGGATTTTGGGGGCAACTCAAAATTTGTAAATGGGAAGTATGGTTATGTGATACCTCATTTTATAGCTATATTTACGATAGGAAAATGACATAAAGAAAATAAAAATCGGACCACACAAAACAAAATGGCAGCCCTAAACGTGTTTAAATAAATCGACATAAAGTAGCTAATATCTCGAAAAAGAAGAGTTTTTAGAAAACATTTCAAGAGACAAAACATGTTTATTTCAAAGTGCTTGAACTAATAAATTGCTTTCAAATCGATTTCGTAAATTTTATTTTTTACAAAATTTTCTAAGATGTGAGTCGACTTAAAACTTCGATTTGGAAGCAATATTTTAGGTCAATCACTTTGAAATAAACACTTTTTGTCTCTTGAACTTTTTTTTTAAACTCTTCTTTTTCGAGATATAGCTATTTTATGCCGATTTATTAAAGGCCTAAACTTTTTTAGGGGACACTCAAAATTTTCGATTGCTTCAAAAGATACTTTGGGCTAAGTTAGTATAGTTCCCCAAAGGATTTTTGTTTGTTTTAACAAACACAAAAGTTAAAGGGGGGAGTGGGACTTTTAAGACTCCTGGTATTTGTCTACCTGATGAAGACATCAAAGTTGGCGAAACATATGCAGTCTCTAGTACAAAAAAATTATAAAGTGTCAAAAGGCGGTAACTGTATGCAAACTGTTCAAATTGATTACGTTATTATTCATTACCATATAAATTTGTTAAAAGTTTACCTTGTTTTGAGTTTGTTTAGTTATTGGGTAAAAAATTTTATAAAACAATTAACGTGTAAAATAATACCTTTTTCGAAATTCGTTTGAAAACATTTCGTCTCTTTTATGAATAATACCATGTGGTTTACGCGCGACCTGGTTGAGTAACTCTAACCGGCAAAACAATTCCCTAGTCGTCAACCCCCCCCCCCCCCAATGTTGTCAGACACATTATCCCCTCAGTATCGGATGTATCCTTCTCTTTAATACGATATGTCCTGGAAAATATGATATCCAGATCTCTTTATTCGGCATTTAATGCAACGTATACTATATTGAATGCTTTACAAATAAAATGTTAAAATAAAGGAAGGGAAAATATACACGACATAATTAGTAAAACATAATGGTCAACTTGAATAAACCCTTCAGCGCATTTTGACGAACATTGTACGTCGAGGCATTTCTATTATAATTGTGTTTTGACGAACTCTATTTATAGGTTTACCACAAACATCTGGTTACGCCTTGTCTTTACGTAATACGTTTTAGGGTTGATAGTACTTTAAAGTATACTTTCGAAATAGAGGTAAAAACAATGTTGAAATATATTTAGGTAATAATTGCTGGAAAACAGTTAGTTGTGTCATTTATACTTTTACTCATTAAAATAGTACTGTCAAACGAAAAATATGATAAACTATTTCATTCTAATCCTATACTAAAAAACTTTTGCAAAACTAATGACAGCGAGCCTGACCGTTCTACTGGACCGATTTACATGCGGGTTGTACCAAACCAAAGGTTAGCGGTCCTATATGTGCAGGTTTTATTTGTATTTTGAAAATATTTATGTTAATTGGATCAAAAATTTATAATAAACTTTTCTTATGGAGATTTAACATGGGGTAAAATTTCAACTTTGCACTTCTTTGAAGAGTTCACTTGAGGTTTCCACTGAACCGTTTTACACGCGGTTTGTTTTAAATGAAAGATCAATCATTCTATATTTGCACAATTTACTTAAATTTTTTAAATAATTACATTTAGAATGTAATAAAAGAACTTTTTAAAACGTATTTTATCAAAAATTTAAGTTTCCCTACCCAGCTGATTATTAAAACACGTGATTGTGCATCTAAGAACAAACAATTGTAGCAAAAGGAATCAGCTGGCTTAGAGAAAATCATTAGTGGCCAGTATTTTTCAACGAACGAATTCACAGGATCAAGTTGAACGTTAAACACATAGTTCCTAACAGCTGTAATACCAATAAATAAGCAACATTATGAAAAACTAAAAAACAACAATTGAAAGATGAAACTTATATCATTCAAAGATGTGCACAAAAACATAAATCATGTGTGTATGTTGCCGTTAAGACAGATAAAAAAAATTAAACATTTCAGGTTAGGCCTAGACTAAAAAAACAACTTCTTGAATGTATTTACATTCATTGCCATAGCAACCAATTGATTAAAATAACAGATAAAACAGTTGTTTCGAATGTCCAGCTTTTAGTACGAAATAATATTTTAAATTAGGCTTAGGCTCAACCAACACATGTTTCAACACACACAAACCAATAAAACTTGCTTTAAGTAATTTAAAAATAAGAAGAAACTATGTTACATCCCAATTAAGACATATTATAGTAGGCCTATTTATTGATAATATACGGTAATTGATAGTAACTTTTTGGTAAGGGTTTTGATTAAGTGTAGGCCTACACCTGAGCCTCACTGGTTCTTTTAACTTTTATTATAACTGTTGTTATAAAATATACGAAATAATTTGATTTGGACATTTAAAATTATTTATCATCTTAGTTTTGAGGTTATTATTAATCCTACACCTTTATTATAAATAAAACATAACATATCTTTTTAGAAGGTTCCATTGGGGGTTGGCGTGCGGAGCACGCAGGGGTATCCCCTAGTGAATACTAATAATAGATCAAATTATTTTGTTTGCGAGACTAAGAACAATACACGAAAATAATCATTTATAAACTAATAATCACAGTTAGAAAATATTTGTATGTAACCACTTATTGGAGGACAAGTTCAGTCGTTCACAAAAAATATTTCAAAATGTTTGGCAACCAAATTTAGGAAAAATCTTGCCAAGTTGAATACAAGAAAATCTATGCTAGGATAAACGTTTAAACATTATTTCTATAGTTGAATCAGTTCTCGCTTTCAATCATTTATACTAAGAGTTACAAGTTATAAAAGTTAAAGTGTATGTAAGTTATGGGGTAAGGTGGAAGAATATCTGACACTTTAAACTGTTTTGTAGACCTATTCTGATGGACCTTACATTCATTCGGGCTTTGCCCCTATTTTAAATTGTTCACATTTATTTATGTTCTTGCTAGATAAATAATTCAATAACACAGCGGAATCGCTGACGTGAGTTAGGCGAATTTTCAAAATTAAGAATATATATTTTAGGGTTTCAACCAAATAGTTAGGAAATTGGTCTACTCAAGAAGGAGCTGAATAGCTCCCTTCGTGTACGAAATATATTAGTAGAATTTGTTTGTACTCCAACCCAGTACACGCGCTGCTTCGTTCTGCTCGCAGCGGAAATCTCGCTTTGCGAGTTTGCACTTCGACCTTGCGGCCTTGGGTTATGGACTGTTTCGCTTCGCTCGAAGCACTTTAAACTACACCAATATTGCTGCACTCTTCAGTAGGTGGCAGTAAGAAGATATTTTGCTGCATGATTTCAGTTGGTGAGGGCAAGCTATGCCGGAACTTGTTTCTCGAATTAAAACCACAATGTTTTAAAAATACAGTACTAATATGTACTTTTACTAAAGCTACGCGATTAAAAATAGGGGCGGTTTTATTGAGAAAATTTGTGGTGGGCTTATATATATATAAATATAACTATGAGTTGCTTTAATGTTTTATTACCAGCATGCTGAGAGAAATTATTACAAAATAATTGTTAGAAAAAAGGTGATAAAGAGTCATAACATCATTTACATCCATAAAGTAAATCAATTTTAAAAAACTGTAGACGAGAATTTTCTAGTAACATCTGCTGCCTTATTTGTCATTCTATGAAAATAACAGCGAGGTTGTTATGCCTGTGACTTGACATACGGTCACAGGTAAGGTTTGATTATTCTCATTGTGGAGAAGCTTCGTTGTGTTGCTGTGCTGACTGGAACTGCTAGCAATGTTGCTACAAGAAAGACTCTTCAGTTTTTGAATAATTTGCTACCAATCTCACCATCACATCAAAAACGTCTTTACATTTCGAAAACATTATCTGAGCAAGTTCACACTCACCTTTAATAAAAGTGATTGTTCCGTTATTTCTTCCATTTCTGGCAACATCGCTCAAAACTCTGCGTTCATGAAGTTGTCAGACTTTGGGTCACAAGTTGAACTATAATATATCAACTCATTATTATGTTTGAATAATATTATTTTGCATTTCACCCAAAATTTTAACTGTAATGCTGTAAAGTTGTCTTTCATTTATTGAAAAGCTGTTACGTTTACTAATACGTTATAAACACTTAATCACTAGTGTTACTTGTCTGTCACAATGCATTTATTACTCGTTAACTTCATCTATTACTTCTAAAATATTTTTGTGTAAACTTTTAACGCTTAGCATGGGATCTATTAATAATAATCAATTTATATGGTTCGTAGAATTATTGTATTTAGTAATTTGTTGTACTATTCTGTCATATTGTTCTACTGTATTGTTTTGTGGTAGCCACTCACTAAGAACACATATTTTATTACATCTAAAACGGACACAAATAAAATCTTTTTTAATAAAAACTGATTTTCGACAATGTTTTTAAGAGGCTTAAAAGTTTTAACACTCGCCACTCATCAACCAAAATATTGAGTACTAAGATTTGAAAAAGAAAATTGGTAAATTCTTTAGATGCAAGTGGGGTTTCAGTTAAAAACATGTATTTAAACTGATTCGTTTGCGCTGATTCGTTACACCTTGTTTGATAAACTAGCTGCTGCACACGGCATCACCTACAACCCATGCCACTCTGACGATAACGCTAAGAGTTTCATCGGAATTGGATAACATTTCCAAACGTTGTAAACAGAGTACATTATGTTCTACAAAATAAATAATAATAGCATTTATTATTGTTAAGATACAGTACAATCAAACATTTAACACTACTTAACAATACGAAATTTAGTATTAAATGGATAGCCACAATAACAAAATGCAAAATAGGCATGACCAGAATAGAGATTGTCTTTTCTCCAGTCCAATGCGTAATGCTTATTTACAAGATTGTTTACTTACTTGCTAGACTTAACCTATAGAACCAAATGAAACAAGTGTATCTTATTTAAACAAACTCACAAGAAATTTTATTAAAATAAAAATAAATATTTAGTTTCATAATCAAAACTTTAGTTAATTTCCTTTACTTTATATCTAATACTTTTTTCTAAGTTGTAAAAATACAACCTAAATTTCCAGTACAAAATGTTTTCATATTGCCTACTAACCATTTAGACTTATACATATGCATAGTAAAGTGTTTAATTCTTCATAAAATGAAAAACACTCATAAAAGCTGACTAACTCCTATAAATATACGTATAAGACCATGCAAAGAAAACACATACAAATAAAGGTTGTAAAAAATTAGAAATCCAAACTGTATTTCTTCTTGACTTATTCTAAAAAACAATCCAACATATTAAAGCTATTCTATGACCAATTACGCTCATCCTGGCCCAACCCTACCCACCCTGGCCCACCCCTACCCACCCTGGCCCACCACTACCCACCCTGGCCCAACCCTACCCCCAAAGTCATGTTAAGAACAAATAAAAGCCCTCACAAAACCATGACATATGTAAAACAGTAGACAAACACCGAGTAAACTAGACGTAAGAAGACACACACATATATATATATATATTAATTTTAATAGTATAAATAATTACTATAGAGCGCTAATAGTACTTTAAAGCAAATAATTAAACTCATTACTAACTTTTTTCTCCTCCCAAATATAATTAACCAACCGATGCCAGTTTTTCTTGTTTAAGTACTCTATTACTTCTCGCCGTGACAACAAAACGCCATCCAGCCACCTGTGCCTTACACCTGCAAGGATAGCGCCATTTTCTATAAAAAGCTCTACATTTTCATCTTCTTCCGAGTTTTACAACGAGTACATAAAAGCCTTTTTTTAACGTCTAAATTTTACCATTAGTTGACCAGATCTAGCTCTCATAATTGTACTTTTAAACCTTGGCTATAATTTTATTATCATATATACAAAGTGGATATAAATTATTGGACACATTTTAAGATTAAATAAATAAATAAACAAGAAATGAAAATACATGGGAATTGTTGCATTAAATAGCAAAATTTGAAAAAGTTTTATCTACTTACTGAAAAATAATAATTATACAAATTTCCGTAACTAAATTTAGTGGTTATAAAATGACAGTGAAATCTCAGCTAAACTGTGATTGTAATCCATGTTTTCTTCTTAACGACTAGTGCTGTGGTATAGTCAGCTGGTCAACAATGAATCTTCACCAGCTGTTAATTACAGTTGACTAAACAAACAGTAAACTAACCTAACAATTTAAATGGCTAGTGTGCAAGAAAAATCCAAGTGTGTTCTTTGTTTTCATAAAATAAGATCTTTAATAACTGTTCGAAGAAGGTTTTGTTTAGAGTATGAACGCAATCCCCTGAGTAACAATTCCATAAAACGTTTTTATAGACAATTTGAACATACGAGAAGTGTCCAACATAGAAAAGCTGCTAATAGACCTCCACTTTCTGAAGCTGTTGTCGATCAGTTAAGAGAATTGTTTACGAGGAGCCCTGGTAAGTCCACTTGGCGTGCAAGTTTAGAATTAGGATTACCACGATCAACTGTCTAGAAAATTTTGCATAAACACCTTAAGCTCCGCCCATACAAAATTCAATTACTACATTAAATTACACCTGACGATAAACCTCGACGTTACGATTTTGCTGTCAGCATACTTGACAACGAAGAACAAACAAGAAACAACGAAGAAAGCCATTTCTTTAAAAAAATGTATTTTTTAGAGGAAGCAATCTTCCATGTTTCTGGTAAGGTTAATCGACATAACTGTAAGATTTGGGGTACTAAAAAAAGTCTCATAATTTTCGAGAACAAGAAAGAGGCAGTCCTAAAATAAACGTTTGGGTGTAAATGAAGTGATAGGACCTTTTTTCGCTGAACAGACAGTCACTAAGGAGGTATACCTCGACATGCTCGAACTGTATGCAATACCGCAAATTGAGCTTAGACAACCAAATGTTTACTGACAGCAAGATGGTGCTCCTCCACACTGGGGTAAGATAGTTCGCGATTACCTAAATGACACAATTCTTGGTCGTTGGAATGGACGAGATGGCACAACTCCATGGCCTCCACGTTCCCCAGACATTACACCCTTAGACTGTTTTCTTTGGGGTTATGTCAAGGACAGAGTGTTCGGAAAGAAGATTCAAGATATTGGGGACTTGAGAGAAGTGTACGAGAGGTTATTGGAAGCATAACTCCTGAAATTCTCAGAAGCACATGGCGTGGGGTTGAATTCAGACTACAAACTTTGCTTGCAAACCACGGAGAGCAAGTGGAAATGTTTTTGTTTACTTGCAGAAAGAATGAGAAACAGTAACTTTTGTCCATTATTATATAAAAAAAACTGTTTTAAATTTGCTATTTAATAAAAGAATTTCAATGTTTTTACGTAGCTTGGTTATTTATTTAAACTTAAATTGTGTCCAATAATTTATAACCACTCTGGACATATATGATAAATCCCCTAAATTTTATAACATACATCTATAAATGATGTTAAACGCCACCAGCTTTGTTCTTTACAAAATAAATAAAAGTAATAGTATGATCACTGAGAAATAGCAATCAACTTAATTTCTGACTGATATTAAAATGGTAAGTAGCAGTCCAATTTTCCGTGCCAGAGACCGTGCCACGGTAAATGCGATCTATTGGTGTCTTCCTGCCAATGTTGTAGGTAAAATCTTGTCTTGTAGTTGGTTAGCTGGTTACATATTGTGTTGTGAATGTTTAGATAGCTAAACTGTGTACAATAGAAACAAAGTTAGGATAAGTAGAGTCTAGGTATACTATTACTACAGACCAAGCACCGTGGTTTGTAAGATTGGAACGGTTAGTGTAACAACACCAGGCCTGTCGTCACTATATATAACGTGATACATGACTAATTCACACAGCAAATTTTTTCACAATTCGCGCTGAGACAGTTGCCGTAGGAAGGTACTCAATGACAGTGCCTAGTGCTTTGTGGTACGATAAAGCGTTTTCGTAGAGCGTTCCATGGTTAGAATACGTTGCAGCAGTGATGGTGAACTGGTGTTGATGTATTCAGTACCTAAATCCGCGGTCAGACTAGGCTGGTTACCAGCCGCTAGTAACTAGCCGCTGGTGATATTACCAACAACCAGCGTAGTCTGACCCAGCACCAGCAGCTGGATAATGCCAGCGGCTAATATTTACTAGCCGAAAACAGAAGTCGAACATGTTTAACTTTTTAACGCTGGCTACCATCCGCTAGCAGTCACGTGACCTCCTCGCTGGTGCCAGCCAGCCAATGTGAAGCCCTAGTAGCTCACTAGTGGCTGGTGAAGGATTGTAGGCCATTTCCAATATAAAATTACCACTATGTGGAATTAAATTATGCTAAAATGTTGAATTAATTCTGTTAAACCATTATAGTGTTGTCATTGATTTGTTTTTATAATCAATATTTTAAATGCATTATATTGGTTATTATTGTCACGTTTATTAAAATAACATTCATAAAATGAGTAGTTATTATTAACGGCTAAAAAATATAAACTCAGAAACGAAAAGAAATTGTAGGTAGGCCTACAATTTTTGTTATTTAAGATTTATTAATACTGTGCAACTATGCTTAATGATTTCAATCCTAAAATAGGCGTCTAAAAGGCAGTTTTAAAAAAAATGTTTTTGCAAATATCGTCCATGTTTTTTTTTTTTTAATTAAAGATAATATCTGTCATAAATAATACCGCGATAAAAGTAACGAAAATCACGGTGTCATATAAACATTTAATCAGTTTCATATTCGTTTTCATAACAACCGTCACTTTACTAGCGACTGCTATAACTATTATAACTAGCCTTGCACATTCAAATGTGAACCCTTTCTCCTGCGCTGCTTGCTGGTGATATTACCAGCGGCTAGTGACCGCGGGTTAAACGACCACACTGGGTACACAGCAAAATCAAAGTCAGAAACAATATGGCGAATACCTCATGGAGGACTTAGAAATTGATTATGCTAGATTCAGAACATATTTCCGGTTACCTAAATCTGAACTTGAACAGGTGTTATTTATGATTGTCTGCGCAAGCGAGAGCCTAACACGTCTGTAGAGGTTTTTAAAAAATTGCTGCCCAAGCGATCCCAATGGTTAGTCCATCGACGTCTGCACACCCAGTCTGAATTGTTTCGTTTAAAACATTGAGGAGTTTTTTCAAAAGTCGGTCTCAATACGTCACGTAACAGATAAGAAGTGAGAAAAGGCCTTCTTTATCTTTGAAAACACTTCTTCTTTTGATTTTATCTAATAGTTTAGCCAACGTCGACAGTAAAAGATAATTAGAGTCAATTTTTCGCTAATTAGAGGCTAGGTTTTGGACGGATTAATCATTTGAAGAACTATTCGGCTGCATTTTATAAAATGGATGATGAAAAATAAATCAATAAAAATTGTTGAACTAAGCAAACACACAGAGAAAAGAAGTACTTTAAAACCTAGCCAAATATTTCCACTGACTACAAAATTGTGTATTAAAAGCTAGATACCATTTCTGCTGTTTGAGTGTTGTTGTTAAGGTATTCATCCCAAACACAAAGTGTTTGTGTTGGGGAAAGCACAGTTTGCTTTCACCTTGGTAAACTTAGACTATAAACAGACCGCAAGTTGTTTGAAGTGTGAAGTTGGAGTATTAGGTATGCTGATTGCATTGGTGTGTACAGTACGTATCTTGAGAAACGAAAACATGTAAAACATACCCGGACATGGTTCTATTTTTGCTCTGACGTCAGCAATTAAGTTAATTAAAAAAAAACAAATGTAGCCTACCTACTACAACCGTATAAAACTCAATTTCTGACTACTTTTTTGTTTCATGGTTGCAAAATCTCAATCAACTATAAAATGTATATATATATATATTTAAAAATACAATTGCGATCTTTACATTGGTCGGCACATGTTGACTATTTGAGTCGTAAAATTAGAAAGTTAATCTATGTTTTTAAAAATTTTAATGAAATATCATACTTTCTGGAAATAAGACAGTTGTACTTTGGTTATTGCCAATCTTTGCTGGGGGGGGGGGGGGGATAATAGTTTGGTGTTGCGCCTGCAAACCCATACTGGCTCGCTTAAGTGTCACCCAGAGATCTGTTATGAAGATGGCGCTGCGTAAACCAAATAGACATCCATCTGACGAGCTGTATGACTGTTTAAACGTATTTAATATCAGACAACTTTTTTACATACAAATTAAAATTTCTTTTTTTTCTATTGCGAATCATTTGCATTTTACTCGTTATTCGCAAGCAGTGGGTATAAAAACAGATAGGCTTTATAGATCTGTATCCACGATTAACTCATTTTACGTTTCAGATGATTTTCCATAATATTATTCCAAGAAACCTGAGACTATTTCAAAATTATGAAGTTAAGGCCTATAAAAAGCAAGTTTCTTTATGGTTAGGGGATGTAGGAAGGGATTATTGTGAGTCCGTCATTTTTTTCGGATTATGTACGAAGTTATGTTTAGGCTATATGTCGCTCGTTTCATATTTTAATTGGTTTTTTCACGTTCTACTTCTGATTCTTTGTAAGGGTATTTTTGTGTGGGCACATCAGTGACATTGCTGTTCTAGTGATTACCTATTTATAAGTTCTTGTACATTTTAAATGGTGTTTTTCTTCTCTCTTCTTTTTCCATAATAATTATTATAGTAAAGTTATGTTGTGCACGACCCGTGCCCACGCACGGGCCTCGTGTCTATGCGGGCACTAAACAAAAGATGATAATTTGTTACTTAATTTTTTTATTTATGGAATAAATAAATAATAAATAATTAATATCAGCTTTTTGAGAGAACTATGGAACTAGAAATAAGTAAAATTTCGTTTTATACAAAAATGTATACAAAGTTATAGTTGTAATGAAAAATTATACACAGTTTTTATGTAATAAATGTCAGGACAACAAATATCCAGAGGGACAAAATTTTGAATTTTTAGGCAAAATGAAAACACCTTGTGAGAAAGTTGAAGGTAATTAGTTGAGCTAAATTTTTATAAATAACTAATTTCTGTACGACGCTTTGTTTTGTCATGAATGTTAGAATCTACCTCTGAATAGATTTGTACTGGCTTGGGTATTTTTGTGAAGGCTCTTTGAACGATACTGTCATATATATTGTTTTAATTACTCTAAGTTTTAATGTCTCATCGTATTGCATTTTTTATCACCAGATTGGTAAAAGTTAGTAAATATAAGACAACGCAAACAAACAGCAATAACGGTAATTATTAAATTAAACACAATTTACTGCTCCCACTCTTATATACACTCAAGATTGACTGATGGGGCTATTTAAAATAATGTTATTGGAATATGCATTTATTTTATTTTGTTAGATTAGGAATATTCTAAAAGTATTGGAATAAATTTAGGAACAAGTACAGGTTCTACAGGTGTACAGTATACCAACATAGGGTATTCAGTGAAGCAACAAAGCTCTCTATCTTTTTAGCGAATTTCCATAGGAAAAATGAGCTATTGAAGTGGCCCCTTATTGTAAGACCCAAGGTCGGGAGTATCAAATGAGCACCGATCATGCTCTCAAAAACTCGTTTTGGGGTGTCATTAAAAATCATATATATATGTATGTATACATATCTGTATACATGTTTTTGCACTCTAGCGGCCGCATTTTAAGTCAGATTTGGTTCAAATTTGGTACAAATGTTGGTTGTCTACGTCGCTCGGACGAGTTCGTTAGCCAAAAAATCCAACAATCGGAAGCACGTTTTTGACCGGAAGTAACTATTTTTGAGATTTTTCTACGAGAATGAATTTGTTTTGGGGGTTTTCTACAAATATAAATGTAGGATGTTATTTCCCAAATTGTTTTTTGAAACCCTAAAACATAGGCCTATAAACTTAATTTTGGAAACTTGCTCAACTCACTTCAGCGGTTTAGCTGCGTGATCGAATTGTTTGTATTGGGGTTGTACCGCTGAAGCCGAAAACAAACAAAGGGTGGGGACCCCTCCTCTCGGAACACATTCCTACACTGAGGATACTTTCAGAATTGTACATAACAAGCTACCTCAACTTGTAATCAACCCATTACAAAATATGAATAATTTCTAAAACACCCTATACGATTCTCTTCAATGAATGTTTTCGTTAATTTATATATAATACACAATTTACAAATAAACCCGGCCATAAGGAAAGACGAATTATTAAATTAAAGTAAATAAGAGCAGAAGTAAAATGATGATGCAAACACAAATTGAATTTGTTTCCAGAGGAAGAAAAATCTGTACAAAACTTAATTAAGCCTCTTTCACCGCGCGGCTGCGGGAGGGGAGGGGGGACGAGGCGTAAAGAGAATACCGTACGATCATTATAATGACGTAAGACCCGAGGAAACTTTAAATATTAAACTTTATAATCTTTTTAACTTTATATACTTGGTGTTTCTAAGCTCTGTTGTTTTTAATATTTTATAAACTTTGTTCGCTAGTTTAGTGTGGATGAAGTGAATAATTTTTCAATTTGGTTTTATGTATTAAGTTGCACGAGAAATGTACTACTTGTATAACACTTTGACAGTTTACAGTTTCACTTAAAAAAAACAGTTTAGCCAGCTTATATAATAAAATGATCCATAACAGTAGTTTTTTTCAAATCACCAATTGTAATAGTTGTAGTAAGACAACGGAAATATTTGTTTTCACAGTGCGATGTTTACATCACAAACAAATATGTTTTGCGCTCCCTATTATTAGCGAATTTCCATAGGAAAAATGAGCTATTGCAGTGACCCTTATGGTAAGACCTAAGGTCGCGAGTAGTAACTGACCACTGATCATGACCCCAGAAAACGTTTCGGGGTGCCATTACGAATTATATATGTGTGTTCGCACTCTAGTGGCCGCATTTTAAGTCCGATTTAGTGCAAATTAGGTACACATGTCGGTTACCTAAGTACCTTGGACGAGTTCGTTAGCCAAAATATCAAACAACCGGAAATACGTTTTTTGACCAGTAGTAACTATTTTTTTGATATTTTTCGTACGAGAACTTTTTTATGTATGATATAATTCTCCATATTTTGTTTTTTTACACGACCTTATAGCTCGCTTGGTTCCCCCAACATCGATCAAAACGTAAAATATCACAAAAGCACCCCGTTCAAATCCACATGGATGCCCATCTTCTAATCCGAGGCCGACGGCCGAGTTTGTACGCTGCGAGCGAAGCGAAGCTCATAATCCGAGGCCTCAAGGTCGAGGCTTTTATATAGCGCGTGAGTTGAAGCTGGAGGCTTAGGTGCAAATAAATTCTACTAATATATTTCGTGACACAGGCCGTCGTGAGTAGAACAATTTCCCAAATAGTTGTCTGAAACCCTAAACCATATAAACTTAAGGGTCTGCTCCAGTAAAAATAAAATGGATTTTTATCCCATAAGAGCAATGTTAACTTTCAAACCATTTATTTCGTTTACTTTTTATCATAAAATTGTTTGCAAGGTCTCATTTTAAGCACAGTCATAATATTACGCATCCGTCTTGCAATTGACATTTTTTTACATTTCTTTCATTTATCAAGTAACTGACATTTTGTAAGAACAAAGTTTGAATTTTTTTCCTAAAAGAATAAAAAATTAATAATGAAAAATAATTTGCAAGCCGGATCAGAAATTTTATGAAGAATATTCATTTTTTTTTTAAACTCTCAATTGCAAAAGATAGACTTATAAAATGGTTTGAAACGAGGCAATGTCAAAGCGTTCAGCTGCAAGAAATTGCACTGTTTGGATAGGGATACAGTGATCTCGGAAGTGCGTTTCCGGTTGCTTTCTCGTTTACTGGTCGAATTATTGTATAACTTAGATAGACTTAGCTGTTGTCCTTTAACTAGCCTTAGCCTTAGAATATATCCAACAATGTCCATTGATTCCTTGTCTCCTGAATAATAAGAGACCATTAAATCTCCCCTGTATCGTTCAAGTACTTAACATACGTATACTATATACTTGGCAGTATCCTTGTACCTCCCACGTATCCGACATGTTGCATCTCCCTGTTACAGTGATAAGTATTGCATGCGTTTCTTGAGCCCTTAACTAAGCAAATTACCTAAGTTGACCTTTTCCCAGTTGTTGATAATGTTCTTATCTGAACTATTTATCAGTGTGTTGGCTTGAAGTTGAACTTAGAATTTGCTCCAAAGGCTGGACTTAATTTTCCTTGCCAATTTAGGCCAATCTTCTACCCAACGCAAATTATTAGATAATATGATTGACTTATTCACTATACAACACATTTACGAACAACCTGTAAATAGGAGTTAATATGATTTCCTTATACACTATAACACATATTATATTTGAGCGTACATTATATTATCATGTGTCCGATGTAGATTATTAGATAATAAGATTTACTTATAGACTATAACACATTTTCGAACAACCTGTAGGAGTTGACCTGGCAGATCGCCATGACACCGTTCCCTATAAGGTGCTTGTACATAGTACCTTATACAGACTCCCAAGACCGAGTCAAGTCCCCATCCTGCCCACGCCATAACTCCGCCGCGCCACACCGCCATGAAACCTCCGCAATCTTGGATCCGCCATGAAACTTCCCCCCCACCACCGACCGCACCCGTCGAGTCAACAACGCAATCTCAGATGTAATCTCATAAGAACCCATGTTGGGGCTATCGGCTAGAGATATCTACTGAGGTTCTTACCTTACTAGATGAGTCAGTCACGTACTGGTTCTGGACCAATGAGTGGGATGGAAGTTCTGTTCTTGGCAAGAAGGTAGGCTCTTCATTATCAGTGAATCTCTGGTATTGTGAAATCCAGCAGAGATGGACTTCATTTTGTGGAGCCAGCTTGAGATGATTGTGGCTTCTAGCAGTAATTGATATTCATCTTGGGTCTTACCCGTGTACAATCCTTTCACAGACTTCAATCCACCAGTGTACCATAAAATACCTGTTTTTGGAATTAAGTTTGGTAAGGCTGTCCATTTTTCATTTATAGTGAAAGTGCAGCGTTTATTGAAACCATACTTACTGGTTATGTTATCGGATCTGATTTCCAAATCCTGATACCTTGACCATTTTAGCATGACTTACTTTTTTGGTTTATCTTTAACAGTTTAGCCAGCGTAATGCATAAAGCGTGTCTGTTCCTGTGTATTTTATTAAACCCATTTTGAACCGAAAAAACACGATGAAACAAGCACTCGTTATAAAGAAGGCACTACTTCGGATCAATATAAAATTCTTCAAAATTGGATAGGTGGTTTGCAAGTTTGATAGTAACATATCGACATAAACACGTTTTCTGTATAAATTATAGTACCGGTGATTGAATAAAGTTGGTTAGAAAAGACAGATTCTCTACTTCGCTTGATGTAGTTTAGATTGTAAACCATTGTTGCTAAGCTTCTGACCTGGATACTTGTTACAGGACACTTGGAAGTTACTGAGTGTGAAACACTAGCAAACTCAAGTTTTGTCACTGATACTGAAAGGCTTTGTGGTGTGAAGAGTGTTTGTCGAGTGGAACTGGTGAATTGAAAGAATGTTTACACTGGCTAAACTAAACCTTAGTATGCCGACAATTCC
>JAGFPH010004055.1:55777-87172 GCA_018207615.1 Philaenus spumarius | reverse complement strand
GTTACTTACAAACAAACATACAAACATACAAGTGAAGCTAATAAAAGCGTGTTAATGATTATTTTCGGGTATTGTTCTTAGTCTCGCAAACAAAATAATTTGATCTATTAGTATTCACTAGGGGATACCCCTGCGTGCTCCGCATGCCAACCCCCGATAAAACCTTCTAAAAATATATGTTATGTTTTATTTATAATAAAGGTACAGGATTAATAATAACCTCAAAACAAAGATGATAAATAATGTTAAATGTTCAAATCAAATTATTTCGTATATTTTATAACAACAGTTATAATAAAAGTTAAAAGAACCAGTGAGGCTCAGGTGTAGGCCTACACTTAATCAAAACCCTTACCAAAAAGTTACTATCAATTACCATATATTATCAATAAATAGGACTACTATAATATGTCTTATTTATTTTTAATTAGAATGTAGGCCTACCATAGTTTTTTCTTATTTTTAAATTCCTTAAAGCAAGTTTTTATTGGTTTGTGTGTGTTGAAACATGTGTTGGTTGACCCCTAGGCCTAACTTAAAATATGATTTCGTATTAAAAGCTAGACATTCGAATCAACTGTTTTATCTGTTATTTTAATCAATTGGTTGCTATGGCAATGAATGTAAATACATTCAAGAAGTTGTTTTTTTAGTCCGGGCCTAACCTAAAATGTTTAATTTATTTTATCTGTCTTAACGGCAACATACACACACGATTTATGTTTTTGTGCACATCTTTGAATGATATAAGTTTCATCTTTCAATTGTTTTTTAGTTTTTCATAATGTTGCTTATTTATTGGTATTACAGCTGTTAGGCACTATGTGTTTAACGTTCAACTTGATCCTGTGAATTCGTTCGTTGAAAAATACTGGCCACTAATGATTTTCTCTAAGCCAGCTGATTCCTTTTGCTACAATTGTTTGTTCTTAGATGCACAATCACGTGTTTTAATAATCAGCTGGGTAGGGAAACTTAAATTGATGATAAAATACGTTTTGAAAAGTTCTTTTATTACATTCTAAATGTAATTATTTAAAAAATTTAAGTAAATTGTGCAAATATAGAATGATTGATCTTTTATTTAAAACAAACCGCGTGTAAAACGGTTCAGTGGAAACCTCAAGTGAACTCTTCAAAGAAGTGCAAAGTTGAAATTTTACCCCATGTTAAATCTCCATAAGAAAAGTTTACTTTAAATTTTTGATCCAATTAACATAAATATTTTCAAAATCCAAATAAAACCTGCACATATAGGACCGCTAACCTTTGTTTTGGTACAACCCGCATGTAAATCGGTCCAGTAGAACGGTCAGGCTCGCTGTCATTAGTTTTGCAAAAGTTTTTTTAGTATATAGAATTAGAATGAAATAGTTTATCATATTTTTCGTTTGACAGTACTATTTTAATGAGTAAAAGTATAAATGACACAACTAACTGTTTTTGAGCAATTATTACCAAAATACATGTCAACATTGTTTTTACCTCTATTTCGAAAGTATACTTTTAAGTACTATTAACCCTAAAACGTATTACGTAAAGACAAGGCGTAACCAGAAGTTTGTGGTAAACCTATAAATAGAGTTCGTCAAAACACAGTTATAATAGAAATGCCTCGACGTACGGTGTTCGTCAAAATGCTCTGAAGGGTTTATTCAAGTTGACCATTATGTTTTACTAATTATATCGTGTATATTTTCCCTTCCTTTATTTTAAAATTTTATTTTTAAAGCATTCAATTATTAAAGAGAAGGATACATCCGATACTGAGGGGATAATGTGTCTGACAACGTTGAGGGGGGGGGGGGGGGTTGACGACTAGGGAATTGTTTTGCCGGTTAGAGTTACTCAACCAGGTCGCGCGTAAACCACATGGTATTATTCATAAAAGAGACAAAATGTTTTCAAACGAATTTCATCGTTTGTTAGCTTACGTTTATTAGAAAAAGGTATTATTTTACATGTTAATAGTTTTATAAAAATTTTTTACCCAATAACTAAACAAACTCAAAAGAACGTAAACTTTTAACAAATTTATATGGTAGTGAATAATAACGTAATAAATTTGAACAGTTTGCATACAGTTACCGCCTTTTGACACTTTATATTTTTTTTTTGTAGTAGAGACTGCATATGTTTCGCCAACTTTGATGTCTTCATCAGGTAGAAAAATACCAGGAGTTTTAAAAGTCCCACTCCCCCCCTTTAACTTTTGTGTTTGTTAAAACAAACAAATATCCTTTGGGGAACGATACTAACTTAGCCCAAAGTATTTTTTGAAGCAATCGTAAATTTTGAGTGTCCCCTAAAAAAGTGTATGCCTTTAATAAATCGACATAGTTGCTAATATCTCGAAAAAGAAGACTTTAAAAAAAAGTTCAAGAGACAAAAAGTGTTTATTTCAAAGTGATTGACCTAAAATATTGCTTCCACATCGATTTCGTAAATTTTAAGTCGACTCACATCTTAGAAAATTTTGTAAAAAATAAAATTTACGAAATCGATTTGAAAGCAATTTATTAGTTCAAGCACTTTGAAATAAACATTTTTTGTCTCTTGAAATGTTTTCTAAAAACTCTTCTTTTTCGAGATATTAGCAACTTTATGTCGATTTATTTAAACACGTTTAGGGCCGCCATTTTGTTTTGGGTGGTCCGATTTTTATTTTCTTTATGTCATTTTCCTATCATAAATATACCTATAAAATGAGGTATCACATAACCATACTTCCGATTTAAAAATTTTGAGTTGCCCCCAAAATCCCCTATTTTTAGGGGACACTCAAACTTTTCGATTGCTTCAAAAGATACTTTGGGCTAAGTTAGTATCGTTTCCTAAATAATATTTGTAAACAAAAGTTAAAGGAGGGGGTGGGTTGGACTTTTAAGACACCTGGTATACATACCAACATAAACACAATTAACACTCACGACCACGAAGAAAACACAACAAATGCCACATAATAAACTAATGAAGTGCTCCAATATAAGCGCCCTGACAATTCCGAATCTGTACTGTAAGTGATGACCCGTCTGACTTATCAAGGTACATCCACTATTCAAATAATTCGACCACGCAGCTGAACAGCTGACGTGAGTTGAGCAAATTTCCAAAATTAAGTTTATAGGCCTATGCTTTAAGGTTTCAACCAACAATTTGGGAAGTAGGTCTATTCACGACGGAGATGAATAGCTGCAAAATGGTTCGCACGCCATTCCGCATATTGGGAGTATCTTCAACACACAAAGCATTGTGTGCTTCGCACGCCATTCCGCATGTTGGGATTATCTTCAATACACAATGCATTGCGTGCTTCGCCGCTGTAGAACCCCGCGGTAGAATCCACCACATGGCTTTGATCCGGGTACTTTTATCGTGTTTTACGTTTTGATCGATTTTGGGGGAACCCATAGAGCTATAAGGTCGCGTAAAAAAAACTATTGTGCAGAAAAACACCCTTCATTCAAATTTGTAGAAAAAACTTAAAAACAAATTCATTCTCGTAGGAAAACCCTAAAAAATAGTTACTTCAGGTAAAAAATCGTGTTTCCGATTGCTGGATTGGCTTACGAACTCGTCCGAGCGACGTAGACAACCAACATGTGTACCATATTTGAACCAAATCTGACTTAAAATGCGGCCACTAGAGTGCAAACACATATATACATATATATGATTTTTAATGACACCCCAAAACGTGTTCTGGGGACCATGATCGGTGCTCATTTGCTACTCCCGACCTTGGGTCTTACCATAAGGGCCACTGCAAAGCCCATTTTCTATAGAAATTCGCTAATAAGGAAAATAATTTGTTGGTACGCCTGTGTGCTTTCACATACAATGTTTCCTCTGTCTTCTGTTAGAAAGCGCTAGTAGCAAAGATTTTCTGTATCGTGTCGTCTTCAGTGATGAATCGAAATTTCACATAAGTAGACACTCACAATCTGTGCATCTGGTTGTCAGCAAATCCTCACGAGATGGTACAGTTTCAACGAGACTCCCGTTGAATGTTTTTGTGTCATATCCCGGCGGACAGTTTAAGGCTTTTTGCTGAAGCAACTGAAACTGGTGTTCTTTTTGCTCAGTTGAAAGAAGCTGAACCACAGAACTTTATTTGGCAACTAGATGGTACACCGCCTCACTGGTGTAACTAAGCACGCGATTGGTTAAACGATGTTGTAGCTGACCGCTGGATTGGCAGCAAGGTGCCGAATGACATAGTTTATTTCGCGTGGCCTCCACTTTCACCCGTTCTGATGCCATGCGATTTTCACCTTTTGGGGCTCATAAAGGATAATGTCAACGTGCTTCCGCTACCAGCTGACCTACACGACATAAGAAACAGGATTAAAGCGACTGTTGCAACAATTACTACAGACACAATAAACTGTGTTTTTGACGAACTCGATGTGTGCCGCCTGACGAATGGTGTAGATAGGAGTTGTAGACCAAAACTGTATGAGTTTCTCATTCATTTGTTGTATCTATACTATTATATAATAAACGTTACTAGATAACTGCCACATACTATCTAACATTTGAAACTTTATACCTTCCCAAGAGTAGCATTAAAGTAGGAGAGTAACTAATAAATATTATTATTATTATTATTATTATTATTATTATTATTATTAAAACTATTCGATCGATTTCGACCAAATTTCCACCAAACATGTCAATTAGGCCTGTATAAATGCACGAAAAACGTTTGAAAATTTTTGAAAAACAACTCCCTTTTTGGCCAAAAACCCCCAAACATCTGTTATTATTATTACCTAAACGAGATTTTTTAGAAAGATGCGGTTTTTTGCATATTGTAGGGTAAATTAAGGGCTACAAATAAGCCAAATTTTATCAAAATCGTTAGAGCCGTTTTTGAGACATTTTGATTTTTCTCGTTTTTTGACCATTTTTGAGGGGTAAAACCCCTTAAAAATAAAAAATTTGAAAAAATGAAAAAAATACCTAGAGATATTCTAGAACTACACCTACATACCAAATTTCGTCAAAATCGGACCGTTGGTATGGTCTCCAGCTCTGTACACATCCTAACAGACACACCCCCACACGGACAGACACACAAAAATACACTTTTTTGGATTCAGGAAGCACCAAAGCAAATAATTCAACTAAAAATATTTTTGGGTTCAGGGAGCACCAACACAGATAATTCCTCTAAACAATTGTTTTGGGTTCAGGGAGCACCAAAACACAATTCCACTAAAAATTCAAATTGACAATACTTTCTCCATATACTTTGTATAGGGGGCGAGAAAGTAAAATCTAATGGTGTCTGTCTGTGTAAGTGTGTTGCTCAATTACGAAAAACTACTGGACGGATTTAAATGATTATTCATTTATTATCACCCGATTCTAAATTTACCAACTTGGTTGCTATTTTAATAAATGTAATATCTTTCAAGAAAAATGTTTTGGGTCAATATCAACCTAACCTAAAATTGTGTTAAGTTTTTGGGTCCAGATCAGTTATTTTATTTACGATATGTAACAACAGATGTTTGAATTATAAAACAGTAAGCCTTTTCACTTATGAACAATTTCCATAGGAAGGATGAGCTATTGCAATGACTCTAATGGTTATGGCTAAGATCGGGAGCAGTCAAAGAGCACCGATCATAGTCTCCAGAACACTGCATAATTATTTTGGTGAAATAAATGCGACAAATGATGGTAATTTTGTGTGCCATAAGGACATGAATCGTAGGTTCTAAACCATGCCATTTATACCACTTCATAGCTGTACACCATTTACATGTCGTCATAGGACCTAGTTCAACTGTTTTGTCTTTGTGATAATCGGTGTTGCAGTTGTAGTGAAACCCTGACATTGATTTTTCAGACCATGGAAGCACCTTTATGTGACACCTTTTAGAACTGTATTTTTGAACGGCACCCATTTTGACCTGGGGATTTTGTTGACTGTAATTTTTGGAAGCCTCACGATGCACGGCAGGGTTTTTTTATTTATCTTTTGACAGCCTCGCGATTTACGGCAGGATTTTTTGCATGCATCTTTTGATAGACTCCCTATGTGCTTTGTCTCGATTAGTATGAGAAAAAAGTTTTCACCGTTTTCCCACGTTTCTGGGTGGTTTGAAC
This sequence comes from Philaenus spumarius, assembly GCA_018207615.1. NCBI lineage: Eukaryota > Metazoa > Arthropoda > Insecta > Hemiptera > Aphrophoridae > Philaenus > Philaenus spumarius. The sequence continues at coordinate 81,052 of JAGFPH010004055.1, read as the reverse complement.
AGTGATCTGACTCAACAGTATCGGATGACAAACACGGTTCTGTCGACGGAGACTGAGAGATTTGAGATCATTGTCTGAAAGCTGCCCTATTTCCAAAATATTATCTTCCGCAATATAAAAGGGAACGGGAGTAACAGGAATAGAAGGGTTTAGAGGAATGAGACCATCGAAATGATAAGTCCAACTGATGCACCAGTGCCTTGTGGTCAGTGAGTAGGAAAGTGAAAGTGAGGGAGGGGCAAGGTACAGTTATTTGTGCCAGGCTTCTTGTTTCAAGGCTATATATACATTTTAAGAAATCGTGATCAGTCTGTAGGCAACAAAATAAAAAATCCAATTTACAAATATTTTAAACCCTTCAAAAAAATTTCGTAAGACTTATAACCGTACAATATTTTGTTTAATTTGAATATCTATCTCATAAATACTAGATATTATTTGAGATTTCACCATGTTTAGACAAATCATTTATTAGAAATCATGATAAATACATATATAGATCGGGGCTGCAAAATATATGGATAGATGCCCCGATCCGGATTTGCATGGATCGATAGAGAAATCAAAGTTAAATATATCTTAACCAAAAAAATATATCAATAAATATATTATACTATGTATTTTTATGGGGACTTTTAGTAACTTTGACCCCCCAAACCCCCTAAAATTTCGAATTTTTTAAACCCTTTCTTAGCGAGTACCTATGGACCTAGAGGAAGCTACATAGCAAATTTAATTCCAATCCGTTTGGTAGTTTTGGAGAGATCGTGATTTAGTAAATTTGACCCACCCAAAACCCCCTAAGATTTCGAATTTTTGAAACCGTCTCTTAGCCAGCACATACGGCCCTAGATGAAGCTACATACGAAAAATAATTCCAATCCGTTCAGTAGTTTTTGAGAAATCGTGATTTAGTAACTTTAACCCCCCCAAACTCCCCTAAAATTTCGATTTTTTTAAAACCTTTCTTAGTTAGCACCTATGACCCTAGAAGAAGCTATATACCAAATTTCGTTCCAATCCGTTTGGTATTTTTGTTGGAGAAATCGTGATTTAGTAACCCTTGATTCCCCCAAACCAACCCTAAGATTTCGAATTTTTAAAACCTTTTCTTATTGAGCACCTATGGCAATAGAGGAAGCTACATACCAAATTTCGTTCCAATCCATTCTATAGTTTTTGAGATTTCGTGATGAGTCAGTGAGTGAGTGAGTGAGAAATTGGTATTTGGCTTATATATACATAGATTTGCACTCTAACGGCCACAATGTGCATCCAATTTGGTCCAAATTTGGTACACTTTGGTCTTTTCATTGAATTCTACTTTTTTAACCTTATAAAAATGTGTTGGCCGTTAAGAAAAATTAACTGATTCTAAATTCGCTAAGTTGGTTGCTATGCTAATGAATGTAAATGCATTCAACAAAGTTGAGTAGCTATGCTATTGACCCGAACCAGCTTTTTTTATGTTACAGAGCTGGGAGCACAAACCAATTATTTCACGTTTGTTACACTTCAAAATACAAATTTTACAAAATCCTATCTTACTGTGCTCCTATGACCCCATAAGAATAGACCTATATCTTCAAATTTTCGTACTTTTATCTTAGTAGTTTTTGCTGTACGTTCATTCTATTTCTGTCCGTCATCACAAAGCCGTTTATATACAGTATATAGAAAAGACTTAAGAACTACTAAAAAAATTATTGTTGTACTTAAGTTCGATTTTTTTTAATATATTGCTTTCATGAACTTCGTTTTTACTTTGTAAATAATTTTATATTAGGAGAAAAAGCTAATCAGTTGTTTTTTGTTGGAGTGACAGAAATAGTTTGTCGTATTCTCCTCACTAAAGAATACAAATTGACAAATCATTATAACGCTCCCAGGGATTTGCTGAGTGTGTTCTGCCGATACATTTACCCGACGTCACGCGTGTCTGCTCAAACATCACGTTTATTGTTCGTACTTTATTGATCCTTTCTCGGAGCTATTTGTCGACGGCGGCACGTGGTTCAAAACGTTGGTACAGACAAAGCTACAATAGTGTTATCCTCCGCATAAATAGATGAACCAATTTAGATGAAATTTTAGATAGAACGTATAATTTATTTATGCATTAACAAGAACAGTTTTTTTTTTTAAATGAAAAACACCAACATGCTACTTAAGTTGAAAATAACTATTTTTAACCGAGAATCTTGATCTTTATTAGTTCCTACGATCCCAACCCGTAATTTGCCAAACTTGGTTAAAAACTACCCTTGTTTTAGAGTCTATACCAGGTGTCTTAAAAGTTCCACCCCCTCCCCTTTAACTTTTGTGTTTGTTAAAACAAACAAATATCCTTTGGGGAACGATACTAACTTAGACGAAAGTATCTTTTGAAGCAATCAGAAATTTTGAGTGTCCCCTAAAAATGGGAGATTTTGGGCAAAGTTTTTAAATCGGAAGTATGGTCACGCGATACCTTATTTTAAAGGTCTATTTAAGACTAGGAAAACGACATAAAGAAAATAAAAATCGGACAACCCAAAACAAAATGGCGGCCCTAAACGTGTTGAAATAAATCGATATAAAGTTGATAATATCTCGAAAAGGAAGAGTTTTTAGGAAAAATTTCAAGACAAAAAATGTTTATTTCAAAGTGCCTGACTTAAAAAATTAATCGATTTCGTAAATTTTGTTTATTACAAAATTTTCTAAGATGTAGGAGTCGACTTAAAATTTACGAAATTGATTTGGAAGCAATATTTTAGTTCAAGCTCTTTGAAATAAACATTTTTCGTCTGTTAAATTTTTTTTATAAAAACTCTTCCTTTTCGAGATATTAACAACTTTATGTCGATTTATTTCAACACGTTTAGGGCCGCCATTTTGTTTTATTTGATCAGATTTTTATTATCTTTTGGTCATTTTCCTAGTCTTAAATAGACCTTTAAAGTAAGGTATCACATGACCATACTTCATATTTAATCGTATCGTATGTATCCCAAAGGATATTTGTATCCCAAAAGAGTGGGACTTTTAAGACACCTGGTATAACTCGCGCAGTTTTTTCCTGTGACGAGTTTTTATAGTACTGCCTTTTTGAATGTGCCATTTCCATTAATTTTTTGTCTTACAATTACAACAACACAAAAAAATTACTTTTACTTTATACCGTAATAACAGTTTAAAAAGTAACGTAAGCAGAAATAAATTACGGCTTTTTAGCAGGTAAGAATAAACCTCTAAAATCATATCACTGTTATTTGTAATTCATATTATTCTTTACTTTTCATAATTTATAGAATGTAACCGTCAAAATTATGTTTTGGGTTAGTGTTATACCCCACGATGCTAACCCTTAGGGGGCTAACCCTAAGATGTGGGTAACGGGCGGTGTTTTTTGGTATTGATGTGGAGTAAGATATGTGCGTAAGTGCTGCCTGCCGGTTACTTGTTCACCGTTGCTTGGGAAACATTGCTAATAACGAGTACCTGGAGTCAGGTCATCTAGGTCTTGGCGGAGTCTTGTGCTTCGACTTACAGGGAGATAATAAGCGTTCATCCCATGACGCTTTCTCATAAGTTCCTTTGGGGGTCTACCCTATCCCACGTTCGTGGGCAACGGGTGGTGCTCATTGGGTGTGTGAGGTTGGGTAAGGTATGTGCGTAAGAGCTGCTTGACGGTTACTCGTTCGTTCAGGACTTGGAGAACCTTGTCGAAAACGAGTACTGCAAGGTTGATTACAGGACATGAGGCGGATTGCCAGGAGATCTGGAGTGTATGGGTCGACAGGGGGGTCTGGTGTGCATGAAGGGGATTCAAAGTCGTAGCTGATATGGGTCTATAGATTCTGGTGTGCCAGAGACTAGTTTTTTCCTATAAGCTAGTTTAGCAAACCGGGACCACGGTTGCGAGGGGTCCTACTGGAGGTAACTAAAGTACCCTTGCATTTGCGATTGGCCTCGTGGGGGTAGTGTCACTGCTGGGCTAATAGGTTTCCCTGCTTGTCTTTCGTGAGAGTGGGTGCTGGCGGAGATCCTTCGGGACTAGAGACGCCAGTACCTTGAACTTCTTTCAACTCAGATTTACGCGTGTCCAAATTATACAATGCCTACCACCACCACTATTTTTGCGACATTATAGCTACTTTACCGAATGCGCCAAAATAATCAGTACTTAAATTGCATTCGTTTTAAACGTTTTATTTATAGACAAACATAAAAAATTAAGCAAACTGAAAACTTTAGTTGTTAACAAACACAATGGTCTATATGCCCTAAATTAAGTCTTATGCAACAACTTCTTTGAAGTAAAGTAGCAGTGGCTACAGTGGTGTGACTGGTCGTGCCATCTTACAGGAACAACAGAAAAACATTAGCCAGATGTTTGTATGAAAAACGTCTTAGATTCCTTGCTAAAGGTTTGAAGGACAATCTCTCTGTAACCCACCTGGATTACAGTAACACCATTTCCGTCCTCTGCTTCAACGAAATACGGATACATAAAATTCCTCTCCCTTAAACTGCCCACCTTAATAATAAACACTCACTATATTGTGGCTTTTCTATCATTGGCGCCCATATGATATTTTCTAGGGGGAGGGGCTAGACCGACGTATGGGGCTTAACACGTTCACTGCTAAGGGCACACATGTGACCTTGACACTGAACACTATGAGAAGCAGTCGACGCACAGTGCATTGCACGTCAACCTCCGTCTTGGGAGTGTTTTCAATACACAATGCAATGCGTGCTTCGCAAGGCAACCTCCGTATTGGGAGTGTTTTAAATACACAATGCAATGCATGCTTCGCACGCCAACCCCTGTATTGGTGGCATTTCCAATATACAGTGCATTGCAGCACATGCTAGAACTCTTGTAAAAATAAAATAAGTATATGTAAAATCAAACGGCACATAACATTTAAAACATATTTGAGTGCTAATCTCTGTAAAAAAAATGCATGACTATAATTAATAATATACATATTATATATATAATTATATTATATATATATATGTATCCCAGTCCTTTCCCTGGGATCTGGGGGGGGGCGTGGTTCTCCTCTGCAAATGGGTATGGGCCCCCATGGCTTCTATGACATAGTCAGGACGTTGAAATCAAATAAAAGTGTGGTTTGCTTGTTGATGAAACCGTTTAGGTGTACATGACTTTCATCTGAAACCCACACATTTTGTAGCAACAAGGGGTTTCATAGTTCGATGCTAGCATTGAGGGGCAATACAGTACTCTGTATTTTTGTTCCTTAGGTATAAAGGTTACCAGTTTGTATTCACTACGGGAATCCACCAAGGTGTTTATACATTCTTCTCAAAGGCGTATTACTAAAGTTCATTTTTAAAGAAGGCGGGTGAAGACTTCTTTCGAGACTGCAGGACTCGCAGAAGAAATCTACCGTAGTTGACATGCGTAGTAAGCGTTTTTGTTCGACCTACATACCCTTTAAGCTGAGTCAAAACACTGCCCGTACGACTTATCTTGTCAACTACATTATCATTGCGGCATTACTTGGCGGCTGTGTTTCAATTGGTTCTTGAAACTCTACAGCAACTCGCTTAAAACGAGAACCACCGGAACGACCTGTTCCGAATGAGCGACAATAATTCCCTACGATAACAACTTTCTCTGCAGTGGAAAGAACCATTGCAGCGATTACTAACTTATAAAAGAGAGTAAATAATAAGCAATACAGCCTATTATTAACATAATCAGCTGTTCTAAAAACGAAACACAGCTGATTTAATTTCAGGTCTGTTTCTTTTGGCGCATACCGTAAATATTTAAATATTCTTAAATACACTGAATACAACTTTGACACATATATTTTTTTCTAAATTTTAAATTTCATTACCTCTAACATGTGTAGCATAATAGATTAACTGTTCCAATATTGGATTAGGCCTATATATTTCTAGTTGTTAGATTTATGACTTACCGTCTTCAATATTTCATTATCGTCGCCAAAAGACGGCCGTTTTGGCTATTCAGCCATTTTCAGGTTTCCCTTCGTCATTTACACAAAAACTTACACATAGTTACACAACGATTACACAATAAATAAATAAAAACACGCTTACCCACCCGTGTTGCTGAGACTAATTACTCGTGAGCGACTACTTACGACGATGTACTGGGACGCTCTGTTCCGTTCGTTTAGCGACGATAACGGAATATTGGAGACGGTACAGTAGGAAATATATGTAAAGAAGCGGCAGGCTGTATGCGCAGAAGCATGGACGGCCAAAGTGCATGCGCTAACAGCGTGGAGGTCAGCGTAGCGAGTCAGAGGTTAGTCGCGTTATCTAGTGCACTGCCTTTCCTAAAAACATTGTAGTGTTGTCGCCCCGTGTTTATTTTTTTGATAAAGAAACAATTATTTATTTTTACCCTGTTTGTGGTGTTCTAACAAAATATTGTATATATTGTTATAAATATTGTATATATTATTTTTAAATATTGTACATAACTTTTAACCTTTTTAGTGCTGATTATAAGCATCATGCATATATATTTTGCCCATGCATATATATAAAAAAAAACTTTTAATTTGGATTCAAATATCAGGGTCATAAATTTTTTTAATTATAATAAAAGTAGCACCACTAAAAAGACCACAAACTTAATAAATTTTACTCATTTAAAAAAATGTTGTAATTAGTAAGAAAGGACAAAAATTGTTTAAATAATGTGCGCTATGAAAAATCTGGAAATGTAAGAGCTGAAAACATGCAACTCGGTACACGAGGTATAGTCAACAATATTTCTTATAGCTTCTTATAATTTCTTGAAAAATTATATATCTAATACCAGTCAGCTAATACGTATTCTTACGTTATCTTAATTAAAATCTATTCTAACTTAAGGTATTCTAACGTTATTTAATTAATACATTGTAATGTAATTTAAGATGTAGTAATAAGTTCAATAAACTTGTAATTATTAAAGTCCACAAATAGTGTCAGTGACACAGTAAGCCATGAGCCGCGCTCCGGCCATAAAAAAACACAATGGATAGTAGTGTACTCAGCAGTCAAATCCCCACCCCGCCACACATAACATCCCTTCCACACTCACATCCCTACCTGCGCGAATCGCTTCTTCACATATATTTCTATCTGTAAGTCATAAATCTAATAAATAGTGATCAATATTCGGAATGGCGGTGAACAATTTTTATAATATTATTATACAAGTTGATGTGATAAAAACCAGAGTGCGGGCAAAACACTCGATAAGGAACGCAAATTCGGCAAGTACATGCTTCCACAATACATAGGATTTTTTCGTCATAAATTATCCAAAATTATTGAAACTATTTTTATTTGAAAGGTAATTAAACTTCGAATGTGGATATCTTTTTACATTTTTGATATTTGCTTTATTGAATAAGGAAATAAATCGCAAACTTTGACTTTGAGTTAAGTCGAAGAACAAATTTATTTAAAAACAAATTTAAAAAACTAAAAGACATCCACATTCGGACTGTCCTAACCTTTAAAATGACACATTCAGAATAATTTTCTGATCATTATTACTCCAGTAATCATATTACTCGTTTAACAATGCTCTTATGGGAGTTGAAATTCAAGATGGTGGCTGGGTCTGCCGAGCCTTAACATTTTTAGTAAACAACTAATTAAGTTACTGAGGAACCTAATTTAAATTAAATCCTAACAATGTCTTTAACGCATATTAACTCTGTAGAATAAAATTAAAAATGTCTTTGGAGAGTAGGCATACATGTACACATCGGAATAATATATTTAACAACTATTTAACATAAAAATTGGAACTGATAAAGATAGGGTAATATAACTTAATATATAACTTAACTTATATTTATGAGTATCTCCTGTCTCGACCAAATTTGATGTAAAGTAACAAAATTCAACTTGTTTTTCACCTTTTTAATTTATTAAAAGTATTCAAATTCTCAATTCAATTACCATCTCTACGTATCTTAACAATATTACTTTCATTTATTATCAGGGATGACATAAGTAAAGAGCCTAAATAAAACTTCATAGATAAATTACACACCAACATACACAGCAACAAATCAAACCTAAAACACATCAACAATAACATAACCTAAATCATCTGTTGACAGTTCTGTTTAGTAAAGTAAATAACTTATTTATTTCAAACTCAATTACGTTATCAGCTGTTTAGGACCAGTTATTTCCTATTAATGTAGTTGTAGTATACTGACGCAATTTGAAAACTCGGAATGTAACAAAAATAAAAGTGTAAATCAAATATTTAGCTTCACAGTGACTTAGAACTTGAAATTATCTTTTAAATAAAAAAAGAATCGTCAAAATCGGTTAAGTATTAACTTTAGGAAGTGAATGAATAAAAAGCAGGAATTTTTTTAAATATATAGATTTCTAGCTTAGCGTATTTCATGATTCTAAATTTCCCACTTAAACATTTTGGCTGTAGCAGACATCAGACAGTTGATAGTATAAAAAAGTAATGGAAAATGAAACAAACCCAAACCTAAGCACACAATTTACAAAGAAATTATACATGTTCAGGATAAAAAAATGCTTTTAGAGAGAATATAATCGCCAAGTTGAAAAGGGCAGACAGAGATAAACTGTTTTCATTACTCATTTATTATACTTTAGTTTATTCAAAAGGTTCAACGATTTTTCAATTCATCCATTAAAGACTTGACTTTTTCATTATCTTCATCATTAATTGCTCTTTACTTGGTTAATGTACGGAATAAGAGTTAATTTATTTGAATATACAATTAGGTCCTCCCATTAAATTTTACATCCCCATTCTGCCTCTACTCTCCGCTTAGCTAAATCAAAAAATGCTATCACTGAATTATTTTTCTGCAAATGTAGAGACAATTTAAATTAATGAAGTTAGAACTGTCGGAGTTTACTTTCGGTTTTAGATCGCGTTTAGTTTCAGATCACAAAAATTGTATACACTTTATTGTATTCAAAGTGTTAAACGATGGTGTAATTTATTCATTAAAGACTTGGCTTATTCATTATCTTCATCATTAGTTGCTCTTTACTTGGTTAATGTAAGAAATGAAGAGTAATTTATTTGAATATAAAATTAAGTCCGTCCATTAAATTCTACAACCCTATCCTGCCTCTACTCTCCGCTTAGCTAAAACAAAAAGTATTATCCCTGGATTCTTTTTCTGCTACTGTAGAGACAATTTTATTTAAATTAATGAAGTTAGAATAATTAATTGTTGGAGTTTACCTCCAATTATGCTTCGCGTTTAGCTTCACATCACAAACATGCCTTTATCATAACATAACCTTACAGTATTATAAAGACTACCAATTTAGAGAAGGAATAAAACTAAAATTTGACAAATGTTTCCTAGATTGAAAAACTAAGAGGTAAACAATACATCGTCTAATTTTCAAATTATTATGTTTATTAGCGAATTTAGATAGGAAAGATGAGCTATTGCAGTGACTCTTATGGTAAGACCTACGGTCAGGAATGAACACCGATCATAGTCCCAGAACACGTTTAGGGTCTCGTTAGAAATTTAATATATATAATCTACCTATATATATAAAAATTTTAGGGGGGATTTGGAGGGATCAAAGTTATTAAAAAACGATTTCTTCAAAACTACCGAACGGATTGGAAATAAATTTGGTATGTAGCTTCCTCTAGGGCCATAGGTGCTTGCTACGAAAGGGTTTAAAAAAATTCGACATTTTAGGGGAGGTTTGGGGGGGATCAAAGTTATTAAATCACGATTTCTTCAAAACTACCGAATGGATTGGAATTAAATTATTTATGTAGCTTCCTTTAGGGCCATAAGTGTTCACTAAAAAAGGGTTTTAAAAATTGGAAATTTTAATGGGGTTTGGGTGGTAAAAATTACTAAATCACGATTTCTCCAAAATTACCGAACAGATTGGAATGAAATTTGGTATGTAGCTACATCTAGGGCTAAAAGTGCTCACTAAGAAAGGGTATGAAAAATTTCGAGATTTTAGGGGGGTTTGGGGGGATCAAAGTTACTAAAATCATAATTTCAGATCTTTTATTATTATGACAATAGTGCTTTTATTATTTAAGATCTATATATATAAAAGCTAAATACCACTCACTGACTGAACACTTAAACAGAATACAATTACGTTAAAAATACTGAAAATACCAACCACCACGGACAACGCCGTACGGGTCAGCTAGTATGTATATGTGTTCTCACTCGGTTGCAATTTTACGACCGATTTGGTCCAACTTTGGTACACACGTTAGCCACGGTTTTTGACTGAAAGTAAATATTTTTGAGATTTTTCGTACTGGAATAAAACTTTTTTGGAGTTTTACTAAAACATAAATACAGAAGACGTGGTCATGTGAAAAAACAAAAAAACATTTTGTTTTTTCACATGACGTAGTTCCCCCAAAATTTATAAAACCATAAAGTACCATAAAATTACCCGGTCCAAATATACGTGGGGGATTTTACCGTGTAGGCAACTTCTGACCTGAAGCCGCAAGGTCGAGGAGCGAACTCGTAAAGCCGGAGCTTGAGACTGAGGTCCATACAAATTCTACTAATATATTTCGTACACGCAGACAGCTATTCACCGCCTTTGTGAGAAGACCAATTTCCAAAATAGTTGTTTGAAACCCTAAAGCATATTATGTTAATTTTGGATATTAGCACTACTCACGACACAGTTCAGCTTCTCAACCTTTATTAGTACATAGTATGAAGTTACAAATTTAATTAACTATTATTAATTTAAAAATAACTAGTTTTTTCCATCATTAGTGTCTCATGAGCTTACATTTGCGTTCTCGTTTCTATTTTCTGATAAATTGACTCTCCCACATTCTAGTAAGTAGGCCCAACACCTCAGCTGTTAACCCCCTCCGCAAATCATCTTAAACATTTCCTTCAGTTTAAAATAAATGTATAGCAACTCAGGTCATCAGCATATTTTGCCTATATGAAAGGAAAATTGCCAGCTACTTTTTGTTAATAGATACCGTCAGATTTTTCATTTGGAATTTACAACTTATGTGGTAAAAGTTGTAATTACCTAATTAAACTGTGCATTACATCATGCACTTATGATTTCCATTTATCAATAACTAGCTGACCGGTACGGCGTTGCCCGTGGTGGTTGGTATTTTCAGCCTTTTTAACGTAATTGTATTCTTTTTAAGTGTTCAGTCAGTCAGTGGTATTTGGCTTTTATATATATAGATCTTAAATAATAAAAGCACTATTGTCATAATAATAAAAGATCTGAAATTACGATTTTCGTAACTTTGATCCCCCCAAACCCCCCCTAAAATTTCGAATTTTTCAAACCATTTTTAATTAAACACTTATGGCCCTAGAGGAAGCTACATACCAAATTTCACTCCAATCCATTCGGTAGTTTTGAAGAAATCGTTTTTTAATAACTTTGATCCCCCAATCCCCCCTAAAATGTCGATTTTTTCAAACACTTTCTTAGTAAGCACCTATGGCCCTAGAGGAAGCTACATACCAAATTTCATTTCAATCCGTTGGGTAGTTTTTGAGAAATCGTGATGAGTGAGTCAGTGAGTGAGTGAGTGGTATTTCGCTTTTATATATATAGATTTACAAGAAATTAAATCGTGTAAACAAAATGTTTTACCTTATTTTTCGAAACATGTTAATAGTTCACTGAGAACTTTCTCAACAATTGATTCTCAAAAAGGGCCTACTGGATTTGACATTCAACCAATGATCGTCATCACATCCCGGGTTTGCGGAATATTCATTCATCCTATGTGTTTTTGTTGTTGTTGTTGTATAATGTTATCAATATCCATGAACAACAGGCATTTTCGCTCAAGTATGAGAGAAGTAATGTGTAGAAGGAGGAATATTTATTACTTGTGAAAACTGTAAACTAAAACGTTATATTGAAACGTTATTTTAAAGTACACCACAAAATTATATGTTTTTTTAGAAATATAGTTTACTTGTACAACTTTCCTGTATAGAAAGTATTTACCTTTTAAAACAAACGGGAAAGCTAAACAGTACTTTAGCATCACTGCACAGCAGGCTCTTTGAAAGTACTGTCACAGACAACAAGACAAATTGACAGCCCCATTATATCGCTGTAAAGGATTTGCTGAGTGTGTTTTGCCGGTAGTTTTCCTCCTGTAACATCAAGGGCGTCTGTTTAAACATCACCATTATTGTTTGTACCTTGTAAATTACTTTTGTAACCCTTTTCCAGAAACAGGAAAGTAATTTACATATTTAAGTGGCTATGACTTGACTGACTGACAGAATCAACGTTGACAAACCTTGTAAAGATAGAAAATTCTTCCTTCTAAGATACGAAAATTTGAAGAAATATTCTTATGGAGCCATGGGCGCTCATTAAGAAAGGATTAAAAAAAAATGGGTGTGCTAAGACCACACGTTGGAAGCGATAACTTCTATGACCGATTTATATTTTATCAGTATTAATATTAGAGGAGAATAGAGGTTAACAAATTACTCAAGTCAATATATTGTCAAAAAATATTATATCATTTTTTTAAATTGCATAATTATAATATAATAATATAATAATTATAACATTGTAATATTATTATAATTATAATATTATTATGTAATAATATTATAATAATTCGACCACGCAGCTGAACCGCTGACGTGAGTTGAGCGAATTTCCAAAATCAAATTTATATATATTTTAGGGTTTTAAACAACTATTTGGGCAATTGATCTACTCACGAAGGTGCTGCCAGCATGTACCAAATATATTGCCATCGGTCACCACGGTAAACGCCGTGGATTTAATTCTGGTACTTTTACGGTATTTTACGTTTTGATTGTTTTTGGGTGAACCAGATGGGCTATAAGGTCGCGTAAAAAGCAAAATGTGCATAATTATTTCGTATGTCTATTTTTTTTAAAGAAAACTTCAAAACAATTTAATTCTAGTACGAAAAATCTCAAAATGTTTTACTTCCGGTCAAAAATATGGTCTACTTTAAGTAAATTTTTATGGCTAACAAACTCGTCCAAGCGAATTTTTTTGGATAATTTTTTTAGAAAACGAACCTTTGGACCAAATCGGACGTTAAATGTGTCCGTTAGAGTGCAAAATTTGTTCTAGTTCCGGTCAATTTTTTTGGCTAACGAACTTGTTTAAGTGACTTAGACAACCAACGTGTGTATCAAATTTGGACCAAATCGGACATAAAATGCGTCCGTTAGAGTGCGCACACATCCATACATAAATATATACATATATGTGATTTTTAATGACACCCCAATTCGTGTTCTGGGGACCATGATCGGTGCTCATTTGCTACTCCCGATCTTGGGTCTTATTTTTCCTATGGAAATTCACTAATAAGTATGCGAAAAATAGAAATCATTATAATGTAAGCAGTATTTATTTAATGACTAATGATTTTGTGCGAGGTATTAGTGTATGCACTCTACATAGAATTCTAAGAATAATTCAATATATAAGGGATAATTATAATAATAATTATAATTATTATATAATAGATATATCATTGAAATAACCTATTATCATATATTATGTTGTGTCTATTCCCTCTCCACGCGCTTACTTGTCTATTGCAATAATATGGTTACCTACAGCAACTGTTACATCTTAAAGTATTTTAGCTGATACTGTGTGTATTTTGAGACACTGATTTTTTCCCGCTAGTGCTTTACGTGATTTGTATTGGAAACACGCTTTCGTCTTTTTTCCTCGATTTTTGGTATTTGTTCTGGATGAGACCGAACTGCATCAGATGTTGTTGTACACTGTTCTGATAGGGTTGGAAGTTGAGACATTTGGAGACCGTCGTCTGAAACTTGAGATTGGGAAGCTGACTGTATTTCCTCCACACTAATATCCTTTGAGTTGTCAGGTAAAGAAGGTGTGAGAGGAATGAGCACATTAAAGTGGCCTCTCGTCAGTTCCCCAGTAAACCTTAGCCTTCCTACTCCCTCAATCGGTTCGCCGAAACTCTCCCACAACAAATAAACATCTCTATAAACCTGAAATTTATTAAAAAAAATTTCGGATGCTGCTTGAATATCACAGGAGGATCCAAAAGTTACCGGGTTGCTCATATCCGCGATATATTCTTTTTTTGTTGAATAAATATCTCCTGTTACTTTTAAAGTATATGGTTTGAGCCTACGCCAATTGTTTGAAACATGACTAACAACTCTGGTCCTCACATCAAACCCCAGTGAATCAGTGTCATGTACAATTAAAGCCAAAGAGTAGAATAAGCATGGGCCATCTGGCCTAGAAGAAACTACTCTGTGAGGAATAGGCACTTCATTAACGTGTATGACCTCCATTGTTGTGATATGAAGCTAAATTTTATATTTAAGTGAATAATAATAAGTTACAGTAAAATAAAGCAATGTAAAATATTACTTTGTCAAAATGTATAAAATGTAAAATTTTGTCTAACCTTACTTCAGTTAGACAAAAATCAATCTACTTTACAAAACTTAAAACGCATAATTGTAATAATAATTATAATTATCCCTTACATATTGAATTATTCTTAGAATTCTATGTAGAGTGCATACGCTAATACCTCACTCAAAATAATTAGTCACTAAATAAATAATGCTTACATTATAATGGTCACTATTTTTCGCATACTTATTATAATATAATATTATTATAATATATTAATATTATAATAACGTATTGTTATATACTATGTATCGCCTCTTCCCTCTCCACGCTCTGACTTGTGTCTACGCAAAAGGTAGCGTAACGCGAGATTTCAGACACATAGACAAACGAAAGTGCCCAACGGGCTAATAGAAGTTATCACTTCAAAAATAGATTTTAGCGAAGAAGTGGTGAAATACGGGGTTTCACTCCAGCCCTTATCTATTGATAATCCAGTTGATTCGGATAAACATCTTATAACTATTTTCTTTTAGGAGTTAGGGGCTATACTGAACAACAAACGTTTCTTGATTGTTAAAGTAAATTCAATTTCTAATTTATTTATAGATGTCACTAGCAACTTGATAAGTATATTTTGTGATCCTATGTTTCATTATTATTAGGCCCCTTATTTTTCTTGTTGTTGTAGTCGGCCAATTTTAATTAACAAGCTGTATGTTCAATTTATTGATTATTAATGTTGATCTAGCAATAACAATAAATTAGTTTATCGTTTCTGTCTATACTGGTTTAAATCACAACAGGTTATGGGACCAGCAACGACCAAAAAAAAAGCGTGTTAGTTAAAAAAAAAAAATTTATCTGTGTTAACGGTAAAAAGTGAGGTATAGAATTTTTAGTGTGAAGTATTGCTAAATAGCCGAGAGGTTATTTTACTTTCTCTGTATACTATAGTATAGAGAAAGTATAGTGAACGCAAAATAATCGATTTTGAGGTTTTTGTGGGAATATCCGTTTTGGGACCCCTGAGTCCAAAAAATTGGTTTGTACAAAATGTCTGTCTGTATGTATGTATGTATGTCTATTCCATCGATTTCGAACAAATTTGCACCAAACAAGTCAATTAGGCCTGTATAGATGCACGAAAAAGGGTTTTGAAAAACAACCCCCTTTTTGGCAAAAAAACCCCCAAAAATCAGTTATTATTTTTTTATAAAAAAACGGCTCTAACGATTTTGATTAAATTTGGCTTATTTGTAGCCCTTAATGTAACGATATCTTATGTAGCCATATGCAGAAAACGATATCTTTCTAAAAATTCTTGTTTAGCTAATAATAATAATAACTTATTTTTGGGGGTTTTTTTTGCCAAAAAGAGGGTTGTTTTTCAAAATGTTTCAAAACCTTTTTTCGTGCATCTATACAGGCCTAATAGATGTGTTTTGTGCAAATTTGTTCGAAATCGATCGAATAGTCTTCTCTCTAGCTAATAATAATAATATTTTGATTAGTTAATCTCCTACTTAGTTTAATAATTTAAATATGTTTGTGAGAAAGTATGTGCCAGTTCTTGGTACCGTTTATTAGTTTTAAAATGAAGGTGCCTGTTGGGTTTATTTATCTTAATAACTTCTATATGCATCCTATTAGTGGCAAGGCAGACAACAAATTGATAATTAGTTTTGTACGGTAGATCATGGCTAGAGTTGTATTTGTGATGGCAGTAATGATCCTTTCTCTGAGTTGCACTTAATCTGGGAATATATTAAATAAATCGTTTATAATGAAAAGGCCCACGGCATTCTATCTTGGTTTGGTGTCTCCAACGGGGCATATATATTATATACATTTATTCAGGTATTAAAAATCACTTTCCTTTTCATTTTAAGAACAAAATAGCTTCAACATGTTCAATCTATTTGAAGTAGCGTTTTTGGGTTTCTTGTATTGGGTTGGCGACATTTTATGTATTAATTTTAAAGTGTGGTTAAATGTTCCCTTTTTACAACTTTGTTGGAATTAATTTCGTAAAAATTAAAATACTCTTTTAGTTTTTATACAAGTAGTATTTTCTTTTGACTTAGTTAATTCATGGAATGAGGGTAAGTTTATTTCAAAATAAATTAATTTCCTTTCTTCTTTTACAGCCTCTCACTTGCTTTTATCCTGCTTAGTTAAAACAAAAAGTACTATTCCTGAATTCAGTAATGTTGTTTTACTGAAACAGTCTAGAGTTTCATGTTAAATTCATGAATTGAGAATCGTCGGACTTAGGTTCGGATTGACTTTTAATTTAAAATCGTAAATATGCATTAAATTCGCGTAACACAACATATTTTTTGAGCTTGTATTCCTAGTGTTTCATCAATTAGAAAGGCAGAAAACTTAAATTTAATAATTAATTCATACAAATTAACATAAATACCAGGTGTTCTAAAGTATGGGGTATTTTTTAGACAACCTAAAGTAGAAAGATTAAAATTTGGCAATGTCTTTAGATTATTAGTTACTACTTTTACAAGTTTTCAACATCACCCGCACCCCCAGGGGGCCCTGTGGAGGCAACTCAACATTTTTTAAATGTAAACGTAGCACTTGTGACATAAATAGATAGGCCGCCATTTTTGTCCTCAAATCACAAACATTTTGATACCGAGCAAAGTAAGGTACGTCTCTAGATAGAAAAGGTTACCTCATTCGGGAAATATCAAAAAAGTGGAGTGGGGGCTGTGACGTAGTTATTGGTACAACTAGACAGTGATCAAAATTCTGTCGTTTACATTTATACGCGTTACTCATTTGTAAATGTTTGACGGCTTGTGTTTTTTGTTTAAACTTAAACTTTTTTTAAATTAGTGTATATAAAGTGTTTAAAGTAGAAGAAATATATTATTTACAATGGATAGAAAATCAATAAATAAACCTAAAGGTGGTTCCGTTTGTGCGGTTGCAACTTGCAAATATTATTATAGAAAAGCAAAACAAGAAGGAAGAACTGATATATCTTTTCACAGGTAGGCCTAGATATTTTTTGTTTCTATTGTAATAGTAAATAATATAATCCCACTTACTCATATAAAATGTTATTGTAATTTTCTTTTGTCTTACTATTTTGATTTAAAAGTAGTTTCTGTGGCTATCTTTTGCATTAAAATTGTAGAAAATAACTTTTTGTTCAACAATTTAACTTTTTTTAATGAGTCTTAATTTCAAAAATATATTGATTAGTACTATAAGATACAGTTTAGTATTTAAATATACAATTAAATATCAAAATAATGATAAAATGTGATATTTTAATGGATTTTAGTTTCATTTAGATTGTTTGTTTAGTTTTCATTATAATTATTTTAAAACTCATGTATGTTTATGGTTTGCATAATGTCAAATAATTTGTTTATAATTTTTTTTTTTTAAGCGAAAATATGTTTGAAAAATATTAAACAATTCATAGATATGACATATTATTTTATGTAAACAATATTTTAAACAGCATATCTCTAAGTATATAGATATGTAACAACCGATGTTTTAATTGAATTTTAATACAGTAAGCATTTTTCGTTGATTTTTGTTTGTGTTTACTTTTAGTTTGTTAATCTAACTTAAAACTAGTGAAAAGATGAAACACTTTTTCGAGACTTCGGCTCGTCCTTACAGAACACACGAATTGAAAGAAAATTAAAGTTAAACATTACTTTTTATTTGTTACTTTTAGTTTAAAAAAATAAGTTAAAACGTTACCCCACACTGTATATTCAAAATGTTGATCCAAAAACGTGACCCCGACGCTCTACGACTTTTTAACTCTCAGAATCGTTTTTTCCGTACCCAAAAAAATATAAAACGTTACCCCGCACTGTATTTTCAAAATGTTGACCAAAAAACGTGACCGCGACGCGCAACAACTCATGCTAGAAAGCTCAAAAGCTTTTAAACTCTCCGCAATAAAATTACGAAGATTCTGGTACCACCAGAAGTTTTCTACGACGTCTGTGAGTTTACAGGAAAACAGATACAAAAAAATTATCACATGATTTCAATACTTCGGCATTAAAATGCGAGCCGAAGTAAAAGCTGTTGGTTTTGAAGAATAATAAAATGATTATAAATTTGCTAAGTAAGGTTGCTAAACAAACATTGTGTTGCTAAGCAGCTTTTTGTCCGAACAGCTGTTTTCGTGAGTTTTGGTCTTGAGTTCATATAAAAAAGGGTGTTAATTTTTCCCAAATTTGAAACTTTTCTGGGAATTTTTTTCAAAAATGTCTTTTCATAAAAACCTAATTCGGACTTTTACAAACATTTTAAAACAAAAAATAGCAAAATCGGTCTAGCCGATCTCAAGTGGTGCTTACCAACGAATAGCATTTAATTTTTATTATATAGATTAAAATGTATTATCGTGATTGCATTTTTTTCTTTTTTATTTTGTAAAAAATATTAAATACAATTTTAATGACTGCTTTTTAGTTATGTGATTTAAAATGTATTACCAAGATAGCTTTTTATTTTAAATTTTAGTCGGTAAAAATATAAATTAAAATTTGTATGATTAGGCCCTATACTTTAGTTGTTATTGTAAATTGCAAATTAATGACATATACATAATGTTTTTGAAAAGGTTAAGATATATTCTTACAATTACAAATGTTGAAATGTGTAACTTAAGTATCATTTTAAAAAACTGCAACCACATAAATAGTTTAATACATCTATTTTTTTTTTAAATGAGGTAACTTGTACGACGAAACATACATCTTTCATGGTAGCGCGGTGTTTTTGTACTATAATGACGTCACTGGACAGGGAACGGGTCGAGGGGTTTGAGTTTGTTTACATGACTATGAGGTAAGCTTTTCTATCTAGAGACCTTGAGGTACGTCAAGCCTAACCAAAATGGCGGTTATGTTATCAACATAATGTATGTTTCGACTAGAGAAAATAACTTATTTTCTTCCTTGGATGGTATAGTTGGTGTAGAACGCTTGTTAAAATGGGAACTATCGAAATACATTTTTAAGTCCATTTTTACTTCTTTACAAGACAAGATAACTTTCTATTTTAAGCTTTTAAAACATTGCAAGATGGATCTAGAACTTAAAAAAAAACAAGTTTTTTGGTCACAATTTTGGATGATGTTGTCGCACCTTACTTCGCTTGTTATCATAATGTTTGTGATTTTAGTATAAAAAATTATGTGTCACAAGCCGTATATATTTACAATTAACAATTTTGAGTTGCCCCCACAGGATCCCTCCGGATGGAGGAGTGATCTTGAAAGTTGTAAAATTAGGTACTAATCATCCGAAGGCCAAATTTTCATCTTTTTACTTTCCGTTGTCTAAACGTTTTAAGCAGTAACATACTTTTGGAACATCTGGTGAAACGGTTAAATAATCGATGCTCATTTTTTTCTGGTCTTACGAGTATAAAGTGAGAAAATTAAGAAAAGTAAACAAATTTGGAATAAAGTGTCTGTCATTACTTGCAAAGAATTTGTTTTACGCAGGCAGCAAAGTAAATTGAAGGTGGAATTATAAAGGAGGAAATCCGTTTTCTCAAAGAAATCCTTCCCTAACATCGTGTTCCTACAGGACTTGTTATAAAGCTATAAACAAGATGAAACAAGAATCGTAAACTTTATTGGAATATAAAATTTCTCATTCTACCTGAAACATTCCTTGCCCGACTTCTATTTTACATTTCTCATAAGTTTTTATTGTTTTATAAACTTTTAGGGTGTCATTGTTTTATAGCTAGGCTGCTTCGAAATATTCTTCAAAGGAGGTCCATGTCATGTAAAAGGGCTGTCAAGTGTAAAAACAAATATATCCTCCATAAAAATAATTTGTAATAGAAATTAACGTAATGTAATGCGTAACTTGTTGCAATACATAATTTTAAAACTAAAAATAAATACAGTGTAAAATTAAGACAGTGTAAAAATAAAACATAGTTGTTTTATTTATTATATCCTTTATGGGTTGACAATTTGAAACTCTATTATATTTAGCTCTGTAAATTCTCACTGATGAAAGCAATAATCAATAAAACAACTTTGTTTCAATGTAATGGTCCTAATTTTATACTGTATTTACTTTTAAAAATATGTATTGCAACAAGTTTAGCAATACTCACGTTAATTTCCATTAAACATAATAGATATGGCGGTCATATTTGTTTTGACAATAGACTGCCCGTAGCTCCGTATCGCCTGCGTTTAGAGAAAAATATCGAAGAACAAAAGTATCCTAAAAATAATATGCTCTACCAAAAAATGCAATAAAAATATGGTGTTTGTATTTAAACAATTAAAGATGGTGGGAAAATGGCGAAGATTAAAATACATGATTTATTTTGTTTTTCGCCTTACTGGACTGGATATATATTTGCATAAATACTTAATTCTTTGTACTGCTCGCAGTGCTATTGTGATCACTCTTTATTCGGTGACGTACGTTTCATTTATTTTGTCAGGCATGTTCAAACCATTTATAAAAATTTTAAAATGACTTGCATTACTGATATTGATACAAGGACGGGCCAGAGTGCACGTGTGCGATTTGCTCTTTTAAAAGAAACTACATCGGCCCATTTATGCCTCATTACGTGTGTTTGTGTTTTTGCGTTAATGTTTGTCGAGTGTTTATGTTTAATTTATAGTTTTTTGGCGGGCATTAAACAAACGCAAATAATTTTAAAATTTGTACAAACGGTTTTAAAAATGCCTGAAAAAATAAGCGAAACGTGCGTCACCGAATAAAGAGTGATCACAACAGGACTGCGAGCAGTACAAGGAATTAAGGTATTTATGTAACATTGTAATTTGAATGTAGGCATAAATCTAGGAAAGGTTCGCAATTTAAAGTTTATGAGAAACTGATAGTTTCCGAAATCCCAAGGATAGTTTAGATGATCATCTGGTGGTACATAATATATATATACAATTTTCGATGACACCCCAAATCGTTTACTGAGGTTCATGATCGGTGCTTATTGACTACTACTGAACGATAAGAGTCACTGCAATATGCCATCTTTGCTATTTAAGTTCACTAATAATCCCTTGTTTAAAGTAAAGCACATTTTGTATAATTCTATTTGTTCTGGAGGACACATTTTTTCACGAGTCCCTCGGTAAAGACTCTGTAGTTACATGCTTTTTACTTGGTCATTGTTTGAATTAAGGTTAAGACTTATTTAAATATACAAATGAGTTACTCTTAGCTCAACCTTCAACCTAAACAAAAACAAAACATTATATTCGGCTTATTGTATTTTCAAAATGCAATAGTAGAACTAAATACAACTAATGACTTTTAGGTCGTCATTTTAGTCGAGTTTAGTGGTAATTAGCCGTTAATAAATGTTCTACAAACTGAAATTACAGTTTTAAAGAAAACTTATTACAGTTTTCAGTAAAGGTTAAATAGTTTAATAATCATTTTACTATTTGGTCTTAAGTTAGAAACAAATAACAGGTAATTTATTAGAGAATTTCCATCTGAAAAATGAGCTACTGCAGTGGCCCTTATGGTAAGACCCAAGGTCCGGGAGTAGCAAATGACCACTGATCATAATCCCCACAACACGTTTTGGGGTGTCATAAAAATCATATATATATGTGTGTATATATTTATGTATGTATGTGTGCGCACTCTAACGGACGCATTTTACGTCCGATTTGGACCAAATTTGGTACACACATTGGGTTTCTACGTCGCTTGAACTGGTAGCTTAGCCAAAAAAATTTACCAGAAGTAGACCACATTTTTGACCGGAATTAACCTTATGAATATATGTGTGCGCACTCTAACGGACGCATTTTAAGTCCTATTTGGTTCAAATTTGGTGCACAGGTTGGTTTTCTAAGACACTTGGATGAGTTCGTTAGCTAAAAAAATTTATCGTAACTAGACCAAATTTTTGACCGGAAGTAACTTTATGTATAGTTGTGTGCTTCTTCGGACTGATTTTGTTCCTTCTTAAATTTAATACTTATCTAGAATATTTTTGATTGGAACTAAAAAATTATTTTTCGTTAAATATGAATGTTCCACAAAGTGTAAACGCAATAAGTGGTTTTTGTTTAAAATAGTACAAACATACAAAGTTCACTTCTATGAAAGATAGGCCACATATACATCCATCATACTGGATATATTATAGTTTATTGATAACTAAAAATAAACTGAAGTCCTTTAAGAATTGCAAATAGTTTCAAACCCGTAAACACAGTTTCCTCATTCAATTCCCAACTTATAGCTTTACATTTAAATTGCATTATTTTTTTACAAGAATTGATTTTTTTCTGTGTTGCTTCTCCGGACTGATTTTGTTCTTTCTTCTATTTAAATATAATATTTATAATTGGAACAAAAATAATATTTCCAACTAAATCTGAATATCACACGATGTGCAAACCGAATAAGTGGTTTTGGTTTTAATAGTACAAACATACAGAATTCACCTCTATGAAAGATAGTGCATCCTTCTGAATACATTATAATTTATTGATAACTGAAAATAAATTGAATTCCCTTATTGCATCTTTTCCTATTCACAATATCAGTTTAGTTCTTATTTATTTGTATTCAACACAAGAATATGTTAAATTATGTAAGTATCATTAACTGACATGAAATGTTTGTAGGTCGGGAATAGCGTGGTAATATAATCCTGTGGAGAGATCAAGTAGAGAGAGATAAAAGACTACCGTCATAAAGTTTTAGAAATGGTGTCGTAAAGTTGGTACATGTTATGACGTTAAAAATGTAGGTTACATAGAGGTCAATCTAATTATCTTATGTACAAGTACTCAACATTAAGGGTCTTCTATACCTTGCGTAAAACAGCAAAAATATGCACTTCGTACTAACGTGTTTCGGACGCCGTTTTTTCAACCTAAAAAGTTGTGAAACACCTTAAATTGTTCTTAAAGGCTTTGTGCTTTTGTCTTATATCTCATAATTGAAAGAAATCGCCGGCAACTCATTTTAATCTACAGTTTAAATGAGTAAAAATCGATTATTTTTAACGCACTTTTTGGGAGTTTTAAGCAATAATTTCTATATTTTAAGCTAACACGTAAAAATATAAAGCCTTCTTTATAACTTAAAGTAGTTTCCCAGATTATTAATTTATAAATAGAATCCGAAACACGGTATTACGAATGCATGTTTCAATGATTTTGCGGCTTGAGTCAGGCCTTTTGCATTGAAATCATACTGTACACTCGGGAGTTTTCTTCAGGGTAAAGAAGAGCCTTAAATACAGGGTCGAACGTGTCTGAATATATCTGAAAATGTATTTACAAGAAACGATAGAAATAGTTTAAATATAGTCCTACTAGTGATAGTCTTGCCATTTAATTGCTCTAAATATGGAGACTAAACATAACTTCTTAAAGATTGCCTCTTTAGGGAGGATGCAGTGATATACCGATTTCCGCTTTATTTATTACAGCCAGTTCTTTAATTGTGACTTCTTTTACCTTCACCAGGTCATACTTTCTATATTCTACATTCTATTAGATCCATTCAAAGAAACCTTGAATAGCTAGAGTGCTAGCAATAAACGTTTATGGAACCGTGATATGACAGACAAACCCACTTGATGCCCTTAGTTTCCCCTCGATCGTTTACAAAGAAAAATGAGGGAAACAATTCCAAATTAACCAACATCACACTGCACTGTTACCCAGTGGCGGATCCAGGACCTGATCTGGGAGGGGGCAATACTTCCCAGGTATGCAAAATAACTGGTAGGTTTTTTTTGAGGGGGGGTTTCAACAAAAGTGCGTTTTTTTGACATTTTTGGGGGTAAAACCCTTAAAAATCAACAAATTGAAAAAATGAAGAAACAAATGCCTGGAGATATTCCAGAACTACACCTACATACCAAATTTCATCAAAATCGGACCGTTGGTATGGTCTCAAGCTCTGTACACATCCTAACAGACACATGGACAGACATCACCAAAAAGCACTTTTTAGGTTCAAGGAGCACCAAATAATTCCACTAAAAATATTTTTAGGTTCAGGGAGAACACCCTCACAGATAATTCCACGAAACAATTTTTTGGGGTTCATGGAGCACCAAAACAGATAATTCCACTAAAAATTCAAATTCGAAAATTTGGACGAAAACAATACACTTTCTCCATACACTACATAAAGGGGAGGGGGAGAGAAAGTAAAAATGCAATTTCAGTTGAAAAGAACAGAATGAGACAATTGATAAACTTTTTTCAGCACTCATTTTATGTACTTTATTGTATTCAAAATGTTAAACGATGGTGCAATTTATTCTTTAAAGACTTGGCTTATTCATTATCTTCATCATTAATTGCTCTTTGCTTGGTCAATGTACGGAATGAGGGTTAATTTATTTGAATATAAAATTAAGTCCATCCATTAAATTCTGCAATCCCATCCTGACTGCACTCACCGCTTAGCTAAAACAAAACGTATTATCACTGAATTCTTTTTCTGCAACCGTAGAGACAATTCGATTTAAATTAATGAAGTTAGAATTGTCAGAGTTTAGTTCCGGTTTCAGATTGCAATATAAATTGCATGACTTTACCATACTACAACCTTACACTATTATACAGACTTTCAATTTGGAGAAGAAATAAAACTTAAATTTGAAAAACGTATTCCAGATTGAAAAACTCAAAGGTAAACAATGTATAGGCCTAATTAGTATAATATACTGTTCAGTATTTAAATATACAATTATATATCCAAATAAAGATAAAAATGTGATATTTTAATGGCTTTTAGTTTCATACAGTTTGTTTGTTTATTTTTCAGTAACATCCGTGTTAAAATTCAGGATGTA